>LPNX011173285.1:270471-284342 GCA_001517045.1 Pseudotsuga menziesii
TTAGGGTTTTGGATTTTGGGAGCATCAGGAGGTCTGCTAGCTGCCTGTACTATCAGACTTATTCATAGAATTGGTACTGTAACTCTTATATACATTTTCTGATGAAATAATGTGATATATGACTCTTTCCCCTACATTTTGTCTATGTTGTCTTTGTTGTTGAGCATGTTTTGCTTCTTGAATGGTAATTTCATTGCTAGTTGATGTCTTTTTCTAATAATGCTTATCGTTTAATGTATGAACCACAGCATAGTATCTTTGTTGGATTTTTGTGATATGTTTGGGCATCTTTATCAGTTTATGTCTATGATTTAGTTTTTGCTTTTACTCTGAATGTATTCCCTGTATGATCTTGAAGCTTACAACCAAAAAACACATAAACAAAACCTTAAACCATAGTTTGAATTGAGTTTTTTCTCTTGAGATTGTGTTGGCTTTTTACCCTAGCCTTAGTAACAATTTCTGACACAAACAGAGAGAAAGAAAATCTGTGTCACTTCAAAATATGCAAAATGCAGCATTAGAAGTAGAGTCAAATATTTTAGCCTCAAATAAACTTAAAGATGAAACAGAACATCAAATTGTAGACAAAAAGGGTAAAAAAGAAGTCATTACATCCGACCATATAGGAATATCTTCAGACAGTAAAATGGATGAAACGAATAAAATTATAAAAAATTTGTCTGCTAAGATTGATAGGTTGGAAATGGGAAATAGAAATCAAAATAAACCTATACCCCAAGGTGAAATAAATTAAAACTAGTTTAGAAGACCTTTTGCTCCTAGGTTTTTGCCAAGCGAAACATGAAATAATGATATTCAGATAGACAGGTGAGAAAATGAAGAACAAAGGATTCAACCTCCTTTTCAAAATAATAATGTCAGAGATGATGAATCATATGAGATAGATGAGGGGGAGTTAGATGATTTAGAAGAATAGGAACATAATATTAGTCAGTTTGATGATGATTCTTCTTCTCATTTTCTGACTAGAGCTGATTATCATTATGCTATAGAATTAGATCATTAAGAATAAAATGATTATCAGATGTCTATGCCTAAAGTTTGTCAGGAAATACCATAAAAGTCATATGGTCTTAGATCAGGGGTAAAACATCCAGCACAAGCTAAAAAGTTGGTGAAAGCTCATCCTATTAAACAAAACATGTCTTCAAATCAGAAACAAATTGTAAAAGAGAGAAAAGATGAAGTGGTAAATCTTGAGGAGGTAAACAAAGTTGTAAGTGGTTTCAGTTTGGAGCATGATCTTAACAAAGTGAAAATCCCTATGCTGTTAATAGAGTTGATTAAGAGTAAAGTTTACAGGGAAGCAACTTTTAAAACTTTTAAAAATGCATTGATTCCTACTCCTATCCCATCTAATGAGATTAATTTGCAAGATGAAAAACCTACTATTATTGCGGGGTCAAAAACTTTTGATCAGCCTGATGATAATTCAGAATATCCTCCTCCATTTTATGTAACATTTTCAGTACATGATCAGCTATTGCATAATTGTCTACTAGATTCAGGAGTTTCACATAACCTCATGCCAAAAGCAGTCATGGAAGCTTTAGGAATGAGTGTTACTAAACCATACCATGATTTGTATGCGTTTGATTCTAGGGAAGTGAAGTGTATTGGGGTAATCAAAGATCTGGTGGTGAATTTAACTCAAGTACCTATGAAGAGTGTATTGATAGATATAGTTGTAGTAGATATTTCTTCTAAATTTGGTATGCTATTGTCTAGATCCTGGGAAAAGAAAGTGGGAGGAACTCTACAAAGGGATCTTTCATATGCTACAATTCCAGTATTTGGAGGATAATTCAGAAGACTTTACAGAGAGGTACAGATGGCATATTTGGTAAGTGATAGTAGACACCCTAATAATCATCCATTCTATTCAATTGATGAAAATCTTGGTTCTTGTATGTTGCAATTAAATGATGGAATTGAAAGAGTTTTACAAGTACAGAAATATATTCCAGTTCAGATAAAGAAAGAAGAACCAGATGGATTATGGCAGATGTATTTTGATGGTGCATCAAGTAAGGAGGGGGCAGGAGTAGGAGTATTATTGATTTCAGCTGGAGGTGAGGTTATTTCCCTTATGTACAAATTGGAATTTAAAACAACAAATAATACTACTAAATATGAGGCTTTGATTCTTGGGTTAAGAGCAACAAAATACTTGGGTATGAAAGAACTTGTTGTATTTGGCGACTCTGAATTAGTAATTCAGCAAGTAAAAATTGTTTACTAGGTAAAGCAGTATTTATTGAAAGTTTATAGGAATGAGGCTTGGGATTTAATTGAAAATTTCTTTATAGCTTTCAATATAACTTTTGTTCCAAGAGAATACAATGAAAGCACTGATTCCCTAGCCTTAGCAGCAGCTTATTTCAAAGTTCCAAAGGTAACTCATTTGAAATACCCAATTGATGTAAGGTACAGACCCTCTGTCCTAGATAATATCAAACATTGGAAATTTTTTAATGATGATCAGGAAATACAAGAATTTCTAGAGTTAGTAGGTGAATTTTCAGATGATACAGTTTATCATGAATAGGATTTTGAATGGATAGAAAATGAACCTTTCAGAAATAATTCAATTGCTGATCACACAATTGTTGAGTTAAAAGGGAATTTCATTCCTAAGGGACTTGTTCCGTTAGAGAGGTTGTTTTCAAAAGATGATACACTGATAAAACCTACTTTGCAGACTACTGAGGAGAATGTTATATAGTATAACATTGGTTCTGAAAATCAACCTAAGATGATAAAATTGTCAAAATTGCTGTTAGAAGAAGAAGGCAGAAAATATGTTGGTTTGCTGAAATAATTTGTGGACATTTTTACTTGGTCATATCATGATTTAAAAACATATGATACTATCATAATTCAGCACAAAATTCCTCTGAAACCAAATACTAAGCCTTTCAAACAGAATCTTAGAAGGCTTAACCTAGCATTGCTGCCAGTAATTGAAAAAGAGGTAAAAAATTACTAGATGCAAAAATTATTGTACCTCTAAGATATTCATCATGGGTTGCGAATTTGGTGCATGTACGTAAGAAGAATGGAGAGATAAGACTTTGTGTAGATTTCCGCAACTTGAATAGATCTTGTTTGAAAGATAACTATTCATTACCAAAAATAGATCAGATTTTGCAGATGGTTGTAGGATCTCACAAAATTTCAATGATTGATGGATTTTCTAGTTATAACTAGATTGCACTACAGCCGAAAGACAGAGAAAAAACATTATTTACAACTCCATGGGGGACCTTTATGTATGATAAAATTCCCTTTGGGCTTATGAATGCAGGTGCCACTTTTCAGAGGGCGATGGATATAGCTTTTGTGGGTGAAAATGAAAAATTTGTAGTGATATACCAAGATGATATCACAGTCTTCTCCAAGTCTGATGAAGATCATCTAAAAAACTTGAGACAAATTTTTATTAAATGCAGAAAGTTTGGTTTATCATTAAAACAAAAAAAGTCTCACTTTGCTCTGACAGAAGGTAAATTGTTTGGGTATATTGTTTCTGCTGAAGGAATAAAAATAGATCCAAAGAGATTAAAGGCCATCTTAAAGATTAGTATTCCTAGAAATAAAAAGGAAATTCAATATTTCATTGGAAAAATCAATTTTTTAAGATGGTTTAATCTTAATTTTGCAGAAATTATCAAACATATCACTGAGATGCTTAAGAAGGATAGGGATGTTAAATGGTCAAACCATGGTAAACAATCATTTGAGCCCATAAAACAAGCATTAATAGAAGCACCAGTATTGATAGCTCCTGATTATACAAAATATTTTGCAGTTTTCTCATTTGCATCAGAAGACACTATAGCTATTGTACTATTGCAAAAGAATTCAGATGGTTTGGAACAACCAATTTCCTTTTTCAGTAAAACATTAAGAGACTCAGAGCTTAAATATATTATAATGGAAAAACACGCATATGCATTAGTTAAAGATCGTAAATTCTTCATAATATATGTTTTACATTCCAAGGTTTTGGCATATGTTCCAAGTTCAGCAGTCAAGGATATTTTAGCACAGCCTGACAGCGAAGGAAAAAGAGGCAGATGGATAGCTAAAGTTATGGAATATGACATGGATATTAAACCAACAAAATTGGTAAAAGGCCAGGGATTAGCTAATATTCTAACAAAATCAAATTGTCAAGTTTAAAATCTTCATGTGATGGTATAACATTCAGAGCAGGACATGGCAACAAAATACAGTAAGTAGCATGTTTATAACAGGTATGGTGAGTCTGAGATATTGTATATTTCCTTTTGTACTTACAACGGCCTCTAGAATTGAATAGAAATGAATGCATATCATTAAAACTAAAAGCAATGAAGTATGTTTTAATAGATCAGGTTTTGTACTGGAAGGATCCGGGAGGAATATTGTTGAAATGTTTGGAGAAATCTAAAGTTGATGCTGTTATTTCAGAATTTCACAGTGGAGTATGTGGAGGGCACAAGTATTGGAAGGCAACTACTTTTAAAATCCTAAGAGAAGGATATTGTTGGCCTACCCTTTTCTCAGATGTGTATCATCAGGTTAGATCATGTGTGGAGTGTCAAAATTTTGCAGTTAAGCATAAACTTTAGTCCTTACCCTTAAAGCCTATTTCAGTAAATGGTCCATTTCAGCAGTGGGGTTTAGACTTCATTGGTGAAATTCATCCTAATTCTAGTGGAAAGCATAAATGGATTCTAACTGCTACTGATTTTTTCACTAAATGGGTGGAAGCAGTTCCCACAAGGAGAGTAACTGAACAAGTCATAATTAATTTTCTTCAGGAAAACATTCTTGGTAGGTTTGGATGCCTTAGGAAATTAGTCACTAATAATGCTCCTACTTTTAAATCAAGAAAGCTGGTAAAATTTTGTGAACAAAATAATATTATCTTGAAACAGTCCACACCATACTACCCACAGGGTAATGGATTAGCAGAATCCAGTAATAAAAACATTGTAAACAGTATCAAGAAAATGTTATTTGAGAATAAAAGGAGTTGGGATACCAAATTAAAATTTTCTCTTTGGGACGATAGAGTAACTATTAAGAAGTCAATTGGGACATCCCCTTTCCAATTGGTATATGGAGTTGATGTTGTTTTAACTGTTCAATTAGTGACTCCAGTCATTAAATTTATGCAGGAAATAAAAGAAGAACTTGATGATATAAGAAGAAGAATGTTTCAGATAATTCAATTACAGCAGGAGAGAGAAGCTATCGAAAATACAGCTGAGAGGCATAAAAGAAGAATGAAGGAAATATTTGATAAAAAAAGGTTAAAAAGATATGTTTGCAGTGGGTGACCTTGTTCTCAGGTGGGATGCACGAAAGGAAGAAAAAGGTAAGCATGGGAAGTTCAATAATTTATGGATAGGGCCTTTTTCAGTGATCAAGATCCTGGGAAACAACACTTTTGTGTTGCAAAATTTGAATGGTGAGGATATTACAGGTCCAATCAATGGACATTTTTTAAATCATTTTTATACATATTGAGGGATAAAGGGTCATTGTACATATTCACTATATATATCATTTTGCTTTGACTCCGGCCCAATAAGGCAGAAATGACTTCAGTAGATTTCTGAAGGCACGGATCAGCATGTTCTCAAAGTTTCATAGAGAAAACTTTGTCCCCAGATGGAGCCATATGTTATCTCTAAGGTTGTTTGATTTTTTATCCTAGGGTTTTATAGATTTTTTATTATGATGAGTTTTTGTTTTTAACTTTTACCTTGTTTTACACCTTTTTGTTGAATGCCATTATTTTTGAATTTTTTATTATATCTTTTGAAGCCTCAAAATCATCACTCATTTAAAGCTATGAACCTATATTAAGTGCAAGAGGTTATATATTATGAATTGGATTGTTAAAACTGGTAGCATTTCTCAAACTAGCAGCATTTTACAAACTGGCAGCATTTCTTCAAAGAGTATTTCATTAATGTTGTTATTCATAAATACCATTGGGTGTAAAAAATATGACAATGAAACTATGGTATATATAAACATACTCATATTTGACAGACTCGGTACTTGGTATAATTACTCCTTGAAAGCAGTCCTATTTAAGAAATAATGTGTTACATCATGTCACTCATTGGCTTGCATAGTTGTTTTGCATATGAAATCGAGGCACTTCATCTAATGAGTACTGGTACCAACAATGGCACTGTTGACAGATTGAATATGATATTTTATTTTTCCTAAAACTTGTCATGCTATTTTGCTCGAATGCTCTTTTGAACTTGGTGAACATCATTAGAGAACCGTTTCTATGCTGTGGATATTTATTGTTCAGGATCCCAAAATTTGGAAGGCTAAAATAATGAAAAATTGTGTACAGTAGTTCTGAAAATAGCAGGGGTTTGTTTTGATCATGTATTCTCGTTCTTGAATAAGGAAAAGTTTACATGGTATAGTTTTCTACATTTGAATGTAAACTGCTACAGGGAAACAAAAACAGCATAAATTATTTTTGGAAGTGTATATTGTGAAAGGGTTGCAGAAATGTCAAAGAAAACAGAGAAAGAGGATTCAAAAATCGTGGTGAGAAGAAAACTAGGAGGCCTGATTTGCAGATTGGAACCCAATAACACATAATGGATACTGAAGTTTCCAAGATCAGCCCAATTGATGAAGAATGATGGATGGTTTGCTTTCTGTGAAAAATTACAGGGTTATCATTCACATGTAACTATGGCTTTTATCAAAAACTATAAATATGAAATGGTTTAGCTCAAAAGTTTAACAGTCAGGGTAAATGAAGAGTCTATTGCTGAAGCAATAGATGTTCTGACACAGGGAGAAAGATGGTTTAAGAAACAAGACTTTCAAGGAGATTACAATGAGTTTTTAATGCCAGGTTTTGAAAAATTAGACTGGAAAAATGGTATCCATGTGAGCAAGATAAAACCTAGCTGGAAAATTCCTTTAGAAATGGTGAAAAATTATATTACATGTGATGGTCAGTATGACAGGGTTCTTAAATTCCATTTAAGATTGTTGATGCACCTCAGTCGAAGCTTGCAGCTCAATCTCCCATTCTACCTATTGAAAAGCCTACAAAAGATGATAGCATGGGTTTAGGGCCATCCAGAGCATACCGCTCGTTCAATATACCATCAAGGTTTAATAAAATTGTTGATTGTTTCACAATTGCACAGGGAAGTCTGAACTTGGGAAACTCTACTGACAGAGCTAGGGTTCGAAGAAAATACTAAAGAGAAAGGGAAAAATGAAGCTCGAGATCATCTGTTGAAGTCATACTGCATGGATGTGAATCCTAGGACTAGGTTAAGAAGGAAGTTGCAGGCAGAGATGAAATCAGCACATGAAGACTGTGAGGAAATTGTGATGATAGATTATGCTTTCAGTGAAGAGACTGTACATACATCTAAAGGTCAGTATTGTTCAGATAATGAGAAGTTCATTGATGTTCAAAGAGTTGCAGGGTTTATGCCAGAAATATTTTGCACAAACAAACAAGTTGATTCAGAGGATTGCTCAGCATCAAGGATTCCACAGGAAGATGAGGTCCATATGAAAGAATAAGACCTTGAAATAGCTCCAGAATTAAATCAAGTCAAGAAATCTTTGCAGACATACAAGGAGCAAACTAGGTTTTTGCAAAACATTAATGAAAAGTTAATGACAACAAATAAAAGAATTTGAGAGGATCTGGAGGATAAGGAGGCAGATTATCAGAAATTGCTATCAATATCTAAAGATATTCTAAAGGAAAAAAGAACCATCCAGAAGTAGCTCAAACACATCAAGGCTCGGAGTAAGGAGGATAACAAAGATGTTGAGTTTTCCAGGTTGCAAAAGCGGTCCCAGGTTTTAAGTGATCTAACTATCTTGGAAGAGGATTCTAAAATTCTTTAGATTTAGAGTTATAGTTTGCTTTTGAAAGCAATTTTGTTTGTTGACAGATGTCTATTTTATTTTACACTTGTATTAAAAAACTACTTAAAGGAGATTGACCTTTCTATTTTTGAAAGAGCTTCGATCCATAGAAGTAGGATCTTATAACTATCTTAGAAAAGTAGATATTTTGTATATAAGGATGGTCACTAGATGAAAAGGGGGGTGGAAATTGGAGTGATGGAAATCCAGTTTTGATGATATTATGTATGACATGAAATGCTGTACATCTTCAATACAGGTTCTTCTTTGATATGATTATGATTATGATTTGGCTTTGTATCTTATGAATTGTATTTCTTGTCATTTATCCTATATATGGTCAATTGAATGCCATTACATGATTCTTATGGTGAAGTACAGTTATCTTTTAAACTTTTAATAATAGAGTCAGTCTCATTTCATAAATTCATGATCATAGTTCCTTTGATATTGGATTTTGCATTCTGTTTTATGTTGTACAGTTCTTTAATGATTATGTGATTTTCCTATATCTTTAATTTCATACCAGCCCAGTTTTTATCTTTCTTTCATTGAATTATATTTTTGAAAAATATTTCTTTAATCTTGAACCCTTGTTGTCTAGGTTCAACTCTAGGGATAACAGGTATATCTATATCATAAGGATCTTTTCCTACCATCGGGAGAAAAATAAAAGAACTTATAAGTTGATGGCTATGAAGGATGAGTAATGGGAGGTTATTTACATAAAGGAACTAGGAACAATACCATTGTGAATTGAAACATTAGTGGATTTAACCATTTCAAAAGAAAAAAAACAATGAAGGATATGATGAAAGCATTAGATAAATTGTATGAAAATCCCTCATCCTCCAACAAGCTATTTCTTATAATGTGTTTGTTTCTAATCATTTAAATGATTTTAACATGATAACCAGTCACTCAAGATCGATAGGAGTAAACTCTGATGACGAGGTTAAGGTTGTTTTGATCTTTTTCTCATTGCGAGAAAGATGGAATGGATTGGTCATGGATGTGAGTAATTATGTATTTGTTCAAGAAATTTATAGTTTGATGGTGTTTTTGGTCTTATTTTTAGCGAGTAAATGTGATGGAAAAGAACAAGTGAAAAGTTAGGTAATACTTTGACTGCAGAGAGCAGGGGAACACAAAGAGATAGAGAAAATGACCCTTGGAATGGTGAGAAGTCTTAGATGGGAATATACAAATATGAATGGAAGTTGGAATTTTGGGAGTGTAGGATAAAATGAAACCTAACTTAAATATTGTCAGTATCTAAAAGGAAAACAAGGAGATGGACAATATGATAATAATTAGGAAGCAAATGTAATCGGTGACGTGTTGTAATATGATTTAATCTTCTCATTATATAATATTACTTATTCTTCGGTGTTATACTCAAGGAAATTCATTACATGCTACACCCCATGGGAATTGCTTCCAAAACTATCATAATAATTAGGAAGCAAATGTAATCGGTGACGTATTGTAATATTATTTAATCTTCTCATTATATAATATTACTTATTCTTCGGTGTTATACTCAAGGAAATTCATTACATGCTACACCCCATGGGAATTGCTTCCAAAACTATGTTCAAGGTGAGTATGGACAACATTAATTGGGTGATGATGAACCATGTAAAATTGTTGGCAAGAGTAAGATACAATTAAAATTATAGAATAGAAACCAATGGTTGCTGAAAGAGGTAAGTGTCATGGCCCCAATCTAGCGCTAGTTATCAACAACCAAAATGGTACATGCAGCACTGCCCGGGAGGTAGCTTGAGGGCTTGGCCACCCAAGCGTCTAACCGATAGACTACGCCTGAACCAAATATGTGGAAGCAATTTAACACTTAGAATTATTCAGAGTTATCTTTGTTTTCCAAATAAATGTTCAGCTAACAATTAACCAAAAAGACAACAAGAAATATGGGCGAGGTTGCCACACAACAGAGCCTCTATAACTGATTTTATTAACAAGATTGGGTGCACCCTTGACTCGGCTAAAACTCTCATGTGCACCAAAACATCTAAAACACAAAATACATAAAGAAGATAAAAATATGTTCCAACAAGGTTTCACACTAGACTCTACAACAGGTAGCACATCCAGTGGTAAAGATCGCGGATAAAAATCAGAAGAGCACCCAGCTACCGTGCTTCATCTCCTTTCTTCATAACTGCATCTCCATCAACTACCACCAACTTCGTTTGGGAGCACAAATCCTTCTTAGATCATCTTGGATACCTTTACTTTCCTTTCCATCCCTTCTTATTTTATAGGGGTGCTTGGGTGGAACTGAGCGCTCTTTCTTAGCGCTCATGCCTTCCCCAAAGTCAGCTCCCCCAATTCACCTTCACTAGCATGCCAAGTCACCATGTCCACATAACGTGCATGCTCATCCACTTTACTGACACCCCTAAGGGTCGCACGCCCACACCAATGGTGGGTCACGCACTCACCATCTCTGCTAAGGCTCCCATCCAAAACGCCCGTTGTTAAACTCGTTCGTCGCTAACCTCGTTGCCATGCGCACCCATCGTCAAAACTCTCATCGCCTGCATTCCTTCTTCGAAGTGCTCACCAGTGCACCTTGCCGGATCGCTTCACCTGTCAGCATGCTCATTCGTCTGCACGCTCAACATGCACCCAACTTCCTTCCACATGAGCGCTCATCACCAAACTTCCATGTCCATGACACTAAGTGTGATAGATGCTCACCATCCAAAATTCCCATCTCTAACTGCGCTAAGGCGCCCGCCATCAAAGCGACACTTTTTCATCGTTTCCAAGTGCGCCCAAGCTAATGCTTGTGGGCACCCGTCATATTGGCGCGCCACACTCCCGATGCTCCTTGCCATTGGTGAGTATGGGCACTTTCCTTTTCCAAGTGGAACACAACACCTTTCCGAACCTTCAAGCCCATGCCACCTTGTTCAAGTGTACCAACACCTAGAGTGTGCCGAAAAATGTGGTTGTTACAGTAAGGACTACAAAAAATTTTACTTTTAGAGGGGGTTTTCTTTTGCCTCCAAAGGTCACTTTTGGGGTCGCTCTTTACAAAACCACCCCTAAGAACACCGACACTAAAATTTTGTCCTTTTAAGAGCGGTTTTGGAAGATATCAAAACTGCCCCTAAAAATAAATTTTTGAGGCAAATCTAAACCCCTCCCAAGATATGATACCAAAATATAATACCATATCATGAAAACAGTGAACAATATTCATGAGATAATTTCATAAAGGACTTTTATGAAATAATATTTTTCTATAGAGTGGTTTGCCCAAATACCAATATTTTCAATAACTATTTTATAAAGCACTAATCCACATTTTCTGGATATTTACAGCTCAGATAGGTAAATAATTTGCACATGAACTTTTATGAACTCAAAACACGACATTTGGATTCTTTAAGATTTGAGGATATCATTATATTTTTGTGCCCATAAATAGGGAATTCTTTGACAAAGTCTTTTACGAAGAAGTTAGAAGTAAAATCACAAGGAGTTATTTTTAATTCTTCATGTGAAAAACATTATCACACTATTTACTCACCTGAGCATAAACATATTTGCGGTAAGGACTATGCTTAGAAATAGCATATAAAAGATTTATATTTACTGCGACTAACTGGCAGTTGCATAGAGTTTTCAAAATTTTCTTTTTTCTTTTGCTTGGGCTCTACCAGCTTGTGCTTTTTAGCCTTGTTAAACCTTCTCTAATTTTTTTTTTATTTTCCTTCTACTTAATAAAAATAAGTATGATTTTATTTTCACATACACTACTACCGAAATCTCTTATCCTCTTAAAAGCTACGAGAATTTGCATTTATAAATGTAATCAATTTCTAATGGCATTTACCTTAAAACAATTTGGAAAAATTGGAGTGAGTTAGGGGGATTTGTCCACATCAAATCGTATTTAAATATTTACAACATTGACTAATTCTATCCATGTTCTAGGAATTGAGGGAGGTTTTCTATATACAATTTTATTTCTAAGAAAATTTAAGGTTATCTTGATGCTTTTAACATATTTGCAATCTACTCGTATAACAGTTAATGGTGTTGCCATGTCCACTATCTGTAAAAGGATGCAATTGATGTTAGCTATTGTAAAAGTATTAAGAAATTTTTGTATTGATCTTAGACAGTAAAGCGATGCAATTGATCTTAGGTATTGTAAAAGTATTAAGAATTTTTTGGGTTGTTTTGAAGTTTAAATTGATTATGGCTACCTCAAAGGTATTAAGAAATTTCTAAGTTATTTTGATATTATTTTTTGTGATTATTGTATTTTGACATGACATCTAGGTATGAGCAATGGATAGAAATCACTGTGTGTGTGGTAGAAAAAATAGTGTCTCACTAATGGCCACAACATAACTACTTTTCTCAAAGATTGGGTGATAATGGAAGAATGTTATTACGTCAAAAAGCTTATATATACTTTTTTGCATATTGTTAATAATTTGATTTTAACGTTAGAATAACATTTAATAATTTTATCAAACCAATAATTCCATATACATACTTATTAATTTTCACTATTTTAATAAATAATTTTATTCAAATTCATACCAATGAATTGAAAAATATTAATTTTAATAATATTTCATATTCACTTGGCTTTGGAATCGATGATGCACAGTTCACACACACCCTACTCTATTTCTTTACAAAACCCTTTCCACTAGAGATCAATAACAATGGGATTGCTTAAAGCGTTTCTTTCTTTGGATAGACAATGTGTGCTTTAAATTCTGATTCTTATGGATGGAGAATCGATTCAATTTGATTCATCTATTTATTTAAGTGTACAACAAAACTCAAAACATTATACCTTTAGATTCAAACCAACATTCACACAAAAGGCTCAAAAAACCCTAATGCAACCGAGTGTGCAGAAGGAGAGCTCAAAAAATAGGGCGCTCAGGCCAACAATCAACTCAAAAACACCCACTGTAACTGCATGCTACAATAGGTGGAGTGTCAACAGAAATGGTCAGAATACCAAAAGACAATAGGTTGCCTAAAAAATAAAAAGCGGTGGACTCACTAGACCAAAAGGAGGTAAGGGAGCTTGCAAACACCTAACTAAAAGTATTATGACGTAACTAAGCATATCCTCTGCAAGGTGATGAAATCCAAGTCAGACAATATAAATAGGAAATTCAAATGGCTAAAGTATCCCCCTACCGGGAGGGACACCGGGTACTCAANCGTGTTTGAGGCAAAAAAGCGCGGTTGGACCGCGGGTTTGAGGCCGACAGACGCGGTCGGACCGCGGGTTTGAGGCAAAAAAGCGCGGTCGGGCCGCGGGTTTGAGGCCAACAGACGCGGTCGGACCGCGGGTTTGAGGCCTACAGACGCGGCCGGGACGCAGGAAAATGGCTGACAGGTGCGGTCGGACCACAGGTTTGAGGGAAACAAGCGTGGTCGGGCCGCGGCTATGGGGCTGAAAGTCGCGGTCGGTGGCGGCCGAAAGGGACAGCCGAAATGAAAAACGGAAAATAAAATAAATTGAAAGACCAGCAGATTCGCAAAACTGTTGCTAGGGTTTTCTCCCTAGCTTGTGCGAATGAGTACCTACTAAGGACAATGGATTCCTTAGTAGCAGTTCAATGATGTTTGAATTAAAAGCTATAACTGAAATAAAAAACTAAATTTAAACAAGTTCATTAAGCAAAACAGTAGAAAGTAAATAACATGAAGCAAAAAAAGTAAATAGTAAATAATGATCTTTATTGATGTTACCTCCGATGTGGAGGTTGGTGAAGTCTGTTGCGCTGGTCCGATGTCAGTGGCTCCGAGCTTCAAGCTGCTTCTTCTCTTTCTCCAATGGTGGAAATGGGCCAAAAGGGGCTCTCACGGTGAAAGTAACTCAATGGTGAGCTAGGGTTTCA
>LPNX011173285.1:285227-333604 GCA_001517045.1 Pseudotsuga menziesii
GTTTAGAGTTTCAGCTGTTTAGGGTTTTTTCCTCATTTTCCTCATTATTTTATATTTTTTATTCCTTTTTGGAGATTTTTGGATATTTTTAGAGGAAAAGATGATTTTATGGCCTTTTGGAGGCTTTTTGCATGGTTTTATGGGTTTTTGATGGAAATATGGTAGGAAAATGGACAAATGAGCCATGTAATGGGGTAGATGAGGTAGTGAACCTTTTTTGGGTGATAACAATTACCCAAATGAATTCAAATAGTCATCAAAGAGACTATGATTCCTTGCAGTGCCCCACCTGTAACATAATCAAAACAATAAATACATTTTCCAAAAACAAAGACGATTTCCCTTCAATGAATTAGACAACGTCCTCTCCATGTATATACATAGTCAATATTTTATCTTTGTGTATTAGAGAAATCAATTATAAATGCCAATGCATTAAGCCATTGATTTTAAACAACACTTAAAATTGGTACCATCCACAACGAATCCAAACTAGTCACTGGCACATACCATTGACATACATATGAATTCCACACAAATTGTGAATAATCACATATTGGTTCTTTCCATACACTAAACACCATCGATCAAAGAGAAACTTTCACTTTATTGGAGGGTTTGAGCATCAAAACCTCAAGGGTCGATTTCTTCATGGTTTGCCTTTATCTCTTGATGAGGCTAATGTTGGTCATTAACACAAATGATCAAGTGTGGCCATGCCCCTCTGAAATCAAACTCTATAATTTAACCATGCCTTTCTAGAAGGCCCATGTTTGTTTCTGGAAATCACTCCACACACACACATTTCCTACTCTAGTCTCCAAGTAAACCTAAACACTACAGGTCTAAATCACCGGTTAATGTCTTTCGCTACCTGTTCTCAATGTCAAATGATTTGTACCAAATCCCAAGGACACATAAATTTATTTATATATAGGTTATTTACCCTCTGTATATATCACGACTCTAACTCACTCAAAGTCATTGATTCCACATACAATGATCGTAATTTTCATTAGATGTTCATTCATAGTGGATATAAATGCAAATACTATGGAATAAGGAAGATCATTATACTAAAATCACAATTTTACTGAGAAGCATTCACAAACAACTTAGAAATGCATTACATTCCCCAACCTCTTTACATGATTTCATAGTCATGGAGATTCTACCTCTACACAAACTAATCACACAACTTCTAAACCGCCTCTCTAATCAACATTGGTCTGATTATTGACTTTCTTGGCCACTCCTCTCATGCTGGTAGGATTACATTTAATATATCTAGAAGCTCTTCTTTATGCTTAAGAAAACCCTAACATACTTCCAAAATTAATGGAAACTAATTCCCAAAATAAACATTCGATCATATCCACCTAAATGACTCATGGCTTCAATATCAATGAATTCTTTCACCTAGTGCAGATTCGGTTACAATAGTTCATCACTAATAACTTAATGACTTGACTAACACCTTGCTAACCTAGAACCTTCTAGATAGCTTTGCAAAATATAATATTTACAATGTTTTTACAATGAGACCACTCACTTGGGAAATATCAGAACCCAAAGGTCTAATTAACAACTTAAATTTTTTTAATGAGAGCAAGATGCTCCTGCATTAGACTCTCGAGGTAGAAATAATTTATGACCTCCTGGTCATAAGCCTTCTTCCAGGATCCCAAAATTTAAATTGTATCCGATTATTTGTTGCGTCATGTTGTTGAAGAGTATCTCTTGTTGTTCTTATCTTATTTCTTCTAGGTTTCTAAACCTTGTACTGTAATTGTCCACTTACCTTGCTGAAAATATCTTGCACAGTCAATTGCTCCTTGCTGTTTAATACTCTTTTCACATTAGTATGCATCCTCTCGGGCATTTTCAATATCAACATCCTTATTTCCTCAATTACTTTATCCAACTATGTTCTTGACTGAAACTTACTATCCATTTACATTTCCATTTGCTGCATACTCTCCTTCAATATAAGAGTTACAAAAATATTACTAAATTTTGGTTCAAACATCTCTCCTTTGATAATGTGCTAATTATTCTTTGTAGCCTCATCCCCATTATTGTCTCTCAGGACAATTTCTTCTTCCAGCTTCAAATCCTCATATTGAATATGTATATTTTTAATTTCTATTCTCTGTGCTAAGAATTTCAATTCCTAAAATAATTTATTTCAAAAAATCAAAAGAGACCATTATTTATTTCAAAAAATCACTATGTTAAATTTATTGTAAAGTTTATGACCACGTGGGTCAAGGGTGACTGTAATTGAAGAATTATTTATTTTAATAATTAAATAAAGAAGAAACCTCTCGAAGGGAGACTGTTAAATGAGTTTTCACTGACCCACTAGGAGGAGTGAGCAGTTGTAGAAGGATGGTTGAAAAATGGAAGCACTAACATTTCACTTTCTAGCTGTTGTAGGAAGCATAATCCCTAAAAATGTGGTCATGTTCCCTGACAGGGGGGAACTAAGTTGTTGGCTCATTTAATTCCAAAAATGACCCAAAGACCTAGGTAATCTTATATAAATCATCAAATTAAGGAGGAGGCCCACCACTCATTCTGATTTCTAAGTGAATAAACCATGTGACTATTGCAAACTGAAAAGTCAAGAACACTGAGTGCTAAGTTGTAGCAAGTTTGTTGTGTGGGATATATTTAGAGATCTTCGTTCTAGTGGTTCAGTGAACAAGCTCAGGGATCCTAAGTAAGGAATTATTGGATGATTCAAGAGAGGTTGAGTGGAGCAGTCTCCTTTGGGTGTTTGTCCCCTTTCTGCATAGCATTCAAGCTCAACTATTATTTAATTCCGAATCTATATATTTATTTGAATTATGTTCAGTAACTTTAATGGAATGATTGGATATGAGTGAATCCATGAAGATGGGTGTCTATTTTGGGGGGTCTTATGAGAAAATAACTTTGATTTTTCGTGTTTTTCAACTTTGGGCAAACGAAAGTGATATTTTCGTTTAGAATTTCACTTTCAAGTAAAAACAAAACTTTTAGAAAATTATGTTAGCTTTCTATTCATAATTTTTTCAATTTTTTTTATTGATATTTGATATGTCGTTTCGGAAAATGTTTGATAGTGTGTCCTTATAAAATGAAAGGACTAATAAATAGATATGTTTGGTTGCGCTACTAAAATCATTGTTAAACTTGTGTTTTGAAAAAACAAAACATGTTACGACAATCTACACAGAATATACTATTGCGATGACTATAAATTTGTAACCAACGGATCTATACACTAATTATAATATTTATTTGAAATCGATCAATGGGGAAACCTTGTCTATTTTCAACATGTGTTTGGTTACGCCACTTTTCTCACAATTGACTATAAAAATTAAAAATCTATGAATACCCTTTTGAAGTAGACACTCCAATTAAGCGCACCATATTTGTTTCAATTTTTTAGGCAGTGTATTTTTAAAGTTATATATTTTTCATTTCATCTCATGTTGAAAAAGATGAAACAAAACTCGACACATGTTAAGAAACAACAAAAAAAAAATTAGTGGATCTCACCTATACACAACAAAATCTATACCTACGAAAAGTATATTTAATGACAAAACTAATGGTATCAAGTCCGACAGTCGATTTGTAGTGTAAGGCATCCATTTTACCTTTCAAAAATGAAGAAACCTGAAAATTTTGCAGGTTTCAGTTCTCAGAGGTTATTCAGCCGAACAATTATTCGGCTGAACAATGTTTTTCCATTACGGAACTTTTATTTACAATGCAAATGAAAAAAAAATCGTCGACCGAAAAAACTTTCGTCTACAGACGTTTTTTTTATCTCGCGTTTTTCTAATTATCTACCATCAATGGTTGGTTATCTATTCATCAACTATAAGTTATCCATTCACGACAGTAAACAATATTAATACATTACAATTTATCATATTACTAACACACCCACGAACAAAACATGTACTGTTCAAGAAGATACAATAGGCTTAATATATCCCTTATCTATAGCAACTCGTGTAATTGTATTGTTCATTTCATTAATTCTGGGATACTCTTATGATATGGATCTCATGATATTAGTGTTGAAAATGACATTAGATCTATGTTAAAATCTAAATATCGTTTAGGTGGTAATACTGATATCTTATCACAAAATACAACTTCAAATTCCTTTAAAATAGGAAATTGTTCTAATTCCATTTTTTATTTTTTGGGCTCAAATTCTTTAATTTTGATGCCATAAAGTTGACACCCTTTCCTAATGTACTTTTTACATTGTAGTGCTGAAATTTGTCATGTAGATAAAGGTCTATAAATTTTATTCATTGTATGATACTTATCTTCCTCATCCACATTACTAAAAATTTTATGCAAATAGTCGATAACATCTTTATGAGATTCTAGCCAATCCATACCTATAAAAATGTCATAAGATCCTAGGAGAAGTATATTTAAATTAACTAAGGTATCCAATTCATTAAAACCTAATAACAAATCTTTGACTATCTTCGTAAATTTCATTTTTACCTTTGTCGCCAGCTATACCAACCATGCATTTTTTTTGTTTTTCCTTACTAAGTTTACACTTTTCAACTACTTTTGATGGAATGTAACTTAAACTAGACTATGAATTGATAAGTATTGAAACATGTATGTTCCAAACTTTACCTTCTACTTCCAACATGGTGGATTGATGGTCCACCTGCCGATATTCCAAAGAAACATTAACTATAGGGATATTCCAGGCTATGTTATTCACAGTACAAGCGTCCTGCAATGTGCTTACATGTTATTATTCCATCCTCCAGTGGAAGTTTCGATACTCTTTACCCCATTTCTATTGGTTGAACCTCACCCATTGTAATTTTTATTAGTATGACTTCTTGTTCCTTTTCCAAAAGGTGTGGGTTTAAATCCTTTCCTACGTTGATCGATCTTTTCAATTTTTTTTTATTTTTCCAACTTCTACTCAATTTGGATATTTGTTTAAACAAATGGTAGCACAACTAGGCCTTTCTAATTGCTTCATCTATTGTTGAAGAATTTCAAATGCAATCTTTTCCTTATACACTAGGGGTAAACCACTGATAAAACTGTATAACTTAGTTTCTTCAACTTTTAGATATGATACATAGCATTATAAATTTACAAACTCGGTTACAAATTCTTCCATGGTTAACAATATTAGTCTCAAAACATTGAATTATTGAGCTTTCTCATCATAATATCATTCTGACATATACATTTTTTCAATAATTTTAAAAAAAAAATCCAACACAACTCTTTACTACATATGCTATTGACACTCTTAACCTCCTTCGACCATGGAGCAGATTTAACAACCAAGATTCTATCGCTTCCTCAAATTCTCCATCAAACATGAAAGGCCTTAACTTTTTGAATTCTCCCTGTAACTCTACACGTCTTTTTCTTTTGTTTTTCATTATCCATTTCATCACCTTTCTTTAAATCCTTGGGGGTTATATAGAAATGTTATTTGTAGTTTGTTTTTTTGTAGTGCTCATTTTATTTTCTTGTAAGGAACATAAAATAAATATAATAATTAAATTGATAATATTACCTTACTATAAAAATATTAAAATTTAAAATCAAGTTGCTAATTTTATCTTAATAATAAAAAATATTTCTATCAAAACTTTCTAACAATTCTAACATTCTCAAGTTCTCAACACTACATCTAAAATCATACATTAACTAACTTTCATATATTTGCACATATCAAAACTTCTTAACATTTTAAACATTTCCTGACATTCATTCATATATTTACACCTGTTAAAACTACCTAACATTCATTCATATATTTGCACTTATCAAAACATTCTCTCTTGACATTCCCTCATTTCCACATTCACTCCTAACATGACATTCCCCATATATTCATTCTTAACATTAACATTCCCCTATATTCATTGTTACATTCAAATATTTGCACCTATCAAAACTTCCTAACAATCCTAACCTTTCTTAAGATTCATTCATATATTTGCATCTAACATTTCCTAATATTCATTTCAAACATTCATATATTTACACCTATCAAAACTTCCTAACATTCTTAACATTAACTTCCTAACATTCCTAACATTAACATTTCCATATTCATTCTGACTATATTCATTATTAACATTAGATTGCACTTATCAAAGCATTCATTCCTAACATTCCCATATTTCCACATTCACTCCTATCATTGCACCTATCAAAACTTTCTAACATTCCTAATATTCCTAACATTAAGATTTCCATATTCATTCCTCATATATTCATTTTAAACATTAGATTGCACTTATCAAAGCATTCACTCCTAACATTGCACCTATCAACACTTCCTAACATTAACATGTCCATATTCATTCTCTATATATTCATTATTAACATTACATTGCACTTATCAAAGCATTCACTCCTAACATCCCCCTATTTCCACATTCACTCCTAACATTGCACCTGCCAAAACATTCACTCCTAACATTGCACCTATCAAAACCATTCACTCCTAACATTCCCCCATTCCTACATTCACCCCTAACATTGCACCTATCAAAACTTCCTAACATTCATAACATTAACATATCCATACTCATTCTCCATATATTCATTCTTAACATTAGATTGTACTTATCAAAGCATTCACTCCTAACATTAGATTGGACCTATCAAAACTTCATAACATATCTATCACTCTCAACTTCTCAACAAAAAACATTAATTTAATAAATTACATACATTCATATATTTGCACCTATCAAAACTTCTTAACATTCCTAACCTTTACATATATATTTATATAATCACAAAAACAATATATAAGGTCAATGCACATTTATATAATCCAAAAAAACAATCATGAACATGTAATATAAATGTACATGTACATAATCCAAAAAAAAATCATGTACATGTGAGTTCAAAGTACATGTATATAATCCAAAAATTAAGCTCATTCATGTCCAAGTCAACTACAACATATATATCTACATAAAAAAAATAAAGTAAATAATTCTCTAAATAGAAGTCCAGCACTATCCTCGACCAGGGTCTTCCCTTGGACTCGTTTCCCTTGACCTCATAACAATCTGCAACATGTATAAAAATAGATTATGAATAACATAAATTATTTAAAAAACTTTAAATCAAAATCAAAACATTAAAACATTAAACTAATATATCGAAGAACAATTCAATTATCAACAAAATTACCTCCAATTCTATATCATCCAACAAAGTCTTCTCTTTTCCTCTAAAAGGTGGAGTAGACCAAAGCTACAACATATATAAAAACAATTTATAAATCTTACAAATTATTTAGACTATTTTAAACGATATAAAAATAAAATAAAATATTAAACTTACAATTCCAACACTATCGTCCAATGGAGTCTTTCATTTTCCTCAAAAAGATCAAAGAGACCCAAGCTTCAACATATATAAAAGCAATTTACAAATGTCAAACATTATTTAAACTATTTAAACATATATATCAAAAAACAATTCAATTATGAACAAAATTACCTCGGTGCCAATATCCACATCCATCAAAGAACCTATATCTTCACCTCCAATTTCAATATGTTCTCTTCCCTTAAAATTTAAATTTTGTTAATAAATAATTCATAGTAAAAGTAAAAAATATTAAGCTTAGCAATTAACTTAAAAAATAAAAAAAATAAAGCATTAGCTCACAATAGATGGAAAATCATCTAAAAAGTTCGAATCTAATGAAACCTGCATAAATAAGTCAAATTAACAATAAGATACATAGTTAAATTTATATATATATATCTTTCAAACTTAAATATAAATGTGTAAATTTTAAATATACCTCTCCAATATGCTCTTCTACATTTCCAGCATTTTGACTAGTGGAGACTCTAAAATTATGTTCATTTAACAATTGGGAAAACTGAAAACAATAAACATTTATGTAATGTATTTATTACTATACATCAAAAAATAATTTATCATACATAGATCTATAATGTAACCAAAAGTTTAATTCATAATGAATAAAAAAAATAATGGATTGAAAGTACACAAACCTCTCCTATACTTGAGGTGTCATTAGATATTCTATCCGAAGCTATATTATGACAAAGCTTGGCATATTCCTTTAAATATTCAATGCCCATACAATCTAACTCATCATCCATTTTGCATACAAAATTTTGTCGAATAGTGGCACAAGCCTTCTCTCGACTCAATCCAACATCAACTCCTACAAAAGCTGAAGTCAAACCTTCAGCAACATTATGCCTTGCAGTTGTCCCAACTTGTGATGTGGGCTCTATCTCTGATTTGTAAGTTACAAGCCTAGGTGGACGAGATATCAGAGGTGGAGGTCAAAGAGTACTAGGATCTCTAAGGGCACCTTTTCGATTGTATATCCTCCCCTTTCCAACTCCATAAAACTCAGAATGAATATCAATTTAGACTGGCTTCATTCCTAAAAACAACTCAACATAAAAAAACCTAGCAAAATAATTCAGAACCACATCATTCCATGGCAACCGACCATAGGCAGCAAGAAACCGATCATATAAAAAATGTACAAGTTTAGGGTGCTTAAAATATTGCACTTTCAATACTTTGTGCTTTGGGCCCTCTTTGAAGTTGAACATTGAGTTGGCATGTTCTTTAGTCACCCTTTCCTTCACAACAGTCAACTTATCTGGACCCATCATTTCTGCCTTTCTTCTTTGCATCAAGGAAAAAAAACCATCTGTTATTGGTCCAAGATCCTCATATACCTCAATGAATTTTTGTAAAGATAACAAAACCATCTCTATACTTTGTTTGTTCTCTGGAGCGAGATCCAAACTAGAAAGATCATTTTGCATATTGTCATAGTGAGCCCTACAACTTTCAAGAGTTGTTTGTTGAATCCCACTTTCCCATGGAATCTCATTAGGTAAATCTGATGGATAGGTTGTAATGGGCGTACAACCCTCAGCTAGCTAGACATATTGTGTCCTTGCTCGACCTTCGCCACCCTGTGTATGATGACAAGCCTCTTGCAAACCTTGCTCTGCTTCCACACTTGTCTCCCGTATAGAAGGTCGAGATCCATGTTCACCCATAGATGATAAAGGGGAATCATCTCTACCAATATCACTACGTCGATGATCAGATGAATGTGAACTATACAATATGCTTGAGTCTCGAGGTGAAGTCGACAATCTTCGATTTTCATTTTGGACACCAACTCCTAAAGAATGTGATGACCTCCTACGCTTCTGTCTCAAAGGTGGCTCTCTCTCCATTGGATATGATATCTACAAATTTACACAAATATCAATTTTTATATGTTAATTAATCAACTTCAAAGATCTAGCTACTATTAAAATTAAGCTTTCAATGTAATATAAATTGAAAATACAAAGGTGGTATGGAGAAATAACATATATAAAGACAATGAAGCTTCTTCGTGATAAGAAAGATCCCTAAATCCACTAAATACAATAGTATATGATGGTTGCTAAGCATGTTGTATAACATTTTGACCCCGACACATGCCATAAACATGTTTTGGTTTAGAGACCAAAAGTTGAAACGTAGAGTAATTTGAAGCCAAACATGCTGATCCATTAAACAATTTTGCAAGTAGAGAGTTGAAAAATGAAAATAGATAGTGTGTCAGGCCTAAATATTCAGGCCTAAATTTTGAGAGCCATAATGCGTCAATCACTAAGGGCCTAAACTTCTACATGTTAATTAATCAACTTCAAAGACCTAGCAACAATAAAAACTAATATTTCAATAAAAACGTAGATATCACTAATATTATTTAATAGTCCTTTAACTACATGTGCACGAACTACATTTTGCTAAGTATAAAATATAGTCTAAGGCAAGTGCAAGTACTTACCTACTGTAAGGAAAGACACTACTATTGGCTACTAGCTGCCTAGTTTTTATAGACTTGTTAGTGAAAGCATCACTATTAAATATAGATAGAGCTTCTTTTTCTTCAACTTAACTTAAATCGTAGGTGAATCAGCTAGCCCATCCCTGAATCTCATAGGGAGAAAGTATTTCTAGATTATTCCTTGCCTTCTCTTAGTTTATCATCTTTAAATACTTCCACTTCCCTTCTTCTAGGCTCTGGAGTGTTTACAATGAATTATATATCCTAGTGCCTCTAGTTGTATAAAGTAATGAAGCGTCTAGAGACCGACTACATACACATAAACTTGCCTTAATCTATCTTACCTTTTCTCTCTATGTTTCAGAAAAGCATGAAATGGAAATGTTACTTAATGCAATGCATCATGGACTAAGATACTCATAATGTGCCATGGGACTTATACTTCGGCTATTAGTTGTATGGACTAGAGCAAATAGTAGAGATTAAGAACAAAACTATATAGTTGTTACACTACAGCTGAAGTTGTAACACATGGTAGTAAAATGAAAAGGTTTTGAAATCATGTTCCCTACCAACAAAAAAACATACAGAAATAAATTGTTTACTTAGGGACTTGATCAACTCTATCCATATGGATAGAACTTATCAACTCTGTCCATATGGACAGAGCAGATCAGCTTTGTCCATTTGGACAGAGCTGATCAGAACTGTCCATTTGGACAGAGTTGCAACCTGTACAGTCTTAAATGTCTATATGTCTCAAATATCATTTAAAGATGCTACATATTGGTGTAGTTATTTAATCCTGCATAACCATGGATTTTTTTGGACATAGCTCTCTAAATATTCTATAAAATTTCATGTACACTGGGAATAAGAATAAGCTAATTAAAAAATATAGAAACAAAAAAAACATTAACAGATTTAAAGTTTTATATTGAATTTTGTTTAATTAAAATCATATAAAATAAGTAGAACTGTCCAAATGGGCAGAGTTGTTCAACTCTGTCCAAATGGATAGAGATTTTCAACTCTGTCCAAATGGGCAGAGCTATTCAACTGTCATATATATTGCTTTCAACTGTCATATAAATTGTTTACATAGGGACTTGATTAGCTCTATTCAGATGGATAGAGCTTTGTCCATATAGACAGAGCGGATCAACTCTGTCCAAATGAACAGAGTAGACCAGCTCTGTCCATTTGCACATAGCTGAGTAAAAATTAGAATAAATATAAGCTAATCAAGAAATATATTAACAGAAAAAACATTAACAGATTTCAACTTTTATGTTAATTTTGTTTAGATAAAATCATTTAAAATAGGTTAACTGTCCAAACTGGCAGAGCTCAACTCTACCCAAATGGGCATAGCTATTCAAATCTCCCCAAATGGGCATAACTGTTCAACTCTGCCCAACTGGGCGGAGCTGTTCACCTCTGCCCAAAAGGGCAAAGCTGTTCAACTCTACCCTTACTACCATTGTATATATGTCATTACTAAAATGATATGAAACAAGCACACAACAATTTATACAATCCCTTAATAATAATAGTATAATAGTTCGAAAGGCTTACCTCATAGCCAAGAGCCAACACAAGATAGCCACACCAAGAGAAGACCACGTACACCTCGACGGAAATACCTCCACGTGGGACAGACCTCCACGACCTCCACGCTGAACAGACCTCCATGCCCTCCACACTGAACAGACCTAAACGCTGAACAAAACTTCACGATTTGGGGTACTAGGATGGCGGATACACACGTCAGACAACTGGGTGACGTGGACAGGGATGAGATAGGTGGCAAGCCGAGTGGATAAACAAGACGAGTGGGGCGACGGGTGGCCAGACAATGACAACTCACTGCAGGCCAAACAATGAAAATGAACCTACAGCTAAGCTCATATAATAAACAATTATTCGGCCGAATAATTATTCGGCCGAATAATTATTCGGCTGAATAACTATTCGACCAAATAATTATTCCGACCAAATAATTATTCCGCTGAATAATTGTTCATTCGAATAACTATTCAGCCGAATAATTATTGAATTGTCGAAAAAAATTACCGATCGACAATCTGTTCCGTCAAATTAAATGGTTACTGTTAAAGTTTATTTGGCCAAATAAAGGATTAGTTATTCGGCCGAAAAACTATAATATTCAACCAAATAACTTAATTATTCGGCCGAATAAATATAGTTATTCGGCTTAATAACTCCCGCTATGTTGGTTTGGCACCCGATTCTCACGGAAGTGTTACCCAACTTCAAGTTTTCACCCATATGTCAAGTGCTCTAGATCTCGTAGCTGTTAGAGAAACTACTTTTCTATTTAGTTTCTTATCTGTATATTGTTGTGCTTATGAATAGGTTACTACATAGTTTTATTATTTCTAAAGAAAACGAATCTAAAAAATTAGTAGAAGTTAATATGTTAAATTAGTTTTAGATTTACACGATATTCTTCCTATTCTTGGTATTTTAAAGTACATTTATCTCAGCTCTCTTTAAGTATATTTTTGTATTCCATTGGTGAGCTAGGTCTTAAAAGAACTAATCGTTGTATATCTTAGTAAAGACCTTCAAAAATAGCTTATGAGAACTATTACAGAAGTTAGTATAACTTTAATAAGTGATACAGAGATTACCATAATATAGGTATTTTTAAATAAAAGGACCTATAGATATAAATACATCAAAATATTATTACAGTAGACTAATATAAAATAGGCTTCTACATAAACAAGTTTAATAATTTATAAATCCAATGTTTAAATCTAGTTATCCTTTCATAGTAAGTCTGATTTATGGCTCCTTCGTCAAACCTTAGATTCGGTTAAAAAGAATTTCAAAATAATTCAAATTATAAACATTAATTAAGCTAGGTTCCACAGAGTTTTTCTAAAACAACATAGCTAGTTTCTTAAAACAAATTAATAACACCAAATCAAGATTATGGACAGACCGTAGCACTAGTTACTGGATACAGGCCAAGTTGGTGTTGTTATCTGCAGCTTTGTGCTTACAGAAGAAAGTTACAGACAACCTTAGGGCTTAATATTAATTATTTTCCAAAAATAGTATTTTATCAAAAAAGAGTCTAATATTTAAACCATGGTCCTAAGGCCTCCTTTTTTTACACTGTCGCAGTAGAGATGGCCTCATGACTTTATCCAAAGTTTGACATGATAGTATAAGGTAGCCTTACATCTATAAACTAGAAAAATAACAAACAGAGCAGAAGAAAATCTATTTCAGCAATAATTTTAATAAAAGAAGGGATTACATATTTAACTCTCACAAATTTGTAACTACGACAAACCTTTTTGCAAAAACTATATATCATTATAGAATCCTTAGGGATACATTGTTTCTCTTAAAATACAAATCTTAAAGATCAAGATAGCTTATCAAAGACTATAACTAAAGGCCTCCTAGGAAGAACATTCTCTAAATGTTAAAACCACTAATAACTCATTGATAAATGGTTCTATGGCCTTCTGAAGAAATGAATGCCCTGGCACAGTTTTACTTAAAAACACATTTAGTCAAACACATAACTCCATACTATGTTAGTTTTAAATAATAGTCAAAATATGTTGACAGAGGCCTTATGGATCTCTTCTCCAAAGTATTCACGACGGCTAAGGCCTCTTGGCCATAATTATTATACAAACTATAAAATGATAAGTAAGAGTGACAAATAAGTTTACACAATCGCAATGATGCCGCAATGTTGGAAGGTCTAAACAATAACTATCTTTAATAGAGATCTTATGACTCTTTCCTCAAAACTCACATTATAGGGAAAATACGCCACGACCGTAATGTTTTAGGTTAACTACTATTGTAAATCACAAAACAAAGTTATGAAAAAAAAACAACCCTGTAAGATATCAACATTATAAAGCTCTTTCACAATTTCCTCACGACGTCACCATTTTTAATAGCTTTACAACATGTAATCGAAATGAAGGTTTGGATAAACAAAAATACAATGCATCGCAAATGCAGTATCCGTATTGATGAACAAAACAAGGAATTTATACAAACTCTCACGAGTCATACAAACTGAAAGTCTTTACAATATTAATATTAAATTGCAGAAGTCAAAATAGAGATACTCCCAACATAAAAAAAAGTGGCATAGTCATATGACTCCATAGAGGATGGAAAAATTTCTTTAGAGTAACAAGTTCATATTATTCCAAAGAAAATGTATTACTTTCACATTGATGAACCGACACAGTATTGAAAACCCAACGATATACACACCACAAGACCAAGTTTGGTTCAATAGAGCAACACAAGGTAAAGACATGGGTCTTTCCGGTTAAAAGGGTATTCTCAACCAATGTTCAACCCACACCCTCATCGGAGAGCTTCGTTCTGCACACATAATTTATTATGGGAGTTAAACCATAGTTTTATTTTAAAAAACTTGGTGCAAAAAGAGAAAACAAATAATGAAAACGCAAATAATTTTAATTACCTTCTCGGTGTTCAGATTCACCCAATCACTACCAAAATGACGATTGCAAAATCTAACAACAAACAAATCAAGCTTATTTAGGCTAAGAGGATGCCAAGGATCAAGTTTTAGAGCTCCTCTATCTCGTTTCAAAGACAGAAGAAGAGAGAGATCGAATAGCCAAAAGACAAATGCAATAGCAGAAAAACAACTAATAGAAAACAAAACCCTATCAAGATGACAGACACATCTTCCAAGGTGCATTAAACCCCTAGGGTTTTGCACCATGCCCTGTTGCAACCAACTAGAGTTTACATTTCCATAACATGGTCCAAAAGGGAGCAAATTTATTTCTTTTCCTTTACCTTTTTCCATCACCATCAAGTCAACCATCATATCTGTGTAAATGCCAAGTACCTTGTATTATTTTCCATGAATGGTTATGTAGAGCATATTATAACCCATATTATAGAGTTCCAAACTCGCATACAAAGCATTCTTACTATTGGAGTCTTATAGCTTATGGTACATCATTTCTTGCTTGTAATAAATCTTAACCTGCATGATAATGTTTATGCATTTAGTAGGTGCTTTGGTTAGGACCATTATTTATGTTAAAATATAGATATGGTATATGGACATCAAAACTAGGCTAAGGTTTAGGTCATTTCCCAAAGCAATATGACTACCTTTTCTTTGTCACTTGTGGCTTTATAGCTTAGATTTTTTTCTTTAGATTTGTTTGTCGGGGTGATCTCACCCACTCGCACAAAGGTAAAAATAGATGTTCATGCAATAGTCATAAAGACTAAGTAAGACCATGAACTATCCCTTTAACAACTCAAAACTATGACCAAACTGAAGAAAAAAAATGAAAACTAATTTCAACAGAGTCTTAAAGATAGTTATTGTCACAAAGTAATGTCACCCAGAATGCATGACGCAATTTTGACAACATTTCACAAAACAAAGCATGCTAATGATAAAAACTAACGTAAGCACATAAATCATGCAGTTAGTTAATAAAGCCATTATCGTTATGACAAAAGAATCATGAAGTATAATATCTCTTAGAATTCATTCCTAGTATTTTAAATGTTACACCTCATAAATGAAATTATTTATTTATTTATCAATTTAAGGGATGTTACAAGTGGTATCAGAGCGAGTTTCCAAACACTAGGCCTAATTGGCTCACTTGCATACAAGTAAGAGAAACAAATGTACTGATTTTGTTTACATTTATTTTTGTACAGAAATATAAAATTTGTTTTGCAGGAAAATAGAAGGTCTTGAAGTGTCTGCTGAAAATGGTTCTCAGCACAACAACCCAGACAACATTTATGTAGAACTAAATAATATAGAGTTACTACAAACAGTTAAGCGTTTAAAAGAGGAAGTGAAAGATGTAAAAATAGATAAGGAAATAATTATGGAAATGAATAAGATGTTATTAGATAATATGCATAACAGAGGAAAAGATAAGCAAAATGTTTATGAAACTGATTCTGAAACAACATCTTAAAAACATAAAGGAAATAAAGACAAATATTCTGATAGTGAATTTTTTTCAGAGGTTAAGGAAAAGTCACACAGGGGAAGGTATAAATACATAAGTGACAATAGTGGAAGTGACCGTAAACCTAGAATATGGAAGTATAAACCCTATGAATAAATTTATGGGGAATTGAAAAAAATAAAGCCTCCCATGTTTAATGAAGAAGTAGAGAAAGGGGAAGAAGCAGAGGCTTGGCTGTCAGGAATGAAGAAATATTTCCATATTTACAAGTATTCTGATATACCAAAATCTTGAATGACTATTTACAGTTTAACCAGAAAAGATGATATCTAGTAGAAAGACATAAAAAGGGTAAAAAATCGTAAGGAGAAGTACTTAACCTAACGAGTTTTTAAAAAGTATTTTAAGAGGAAGTTTTTATCTGAACAATATTATGAGGAATGAGCTATGGAATTATATGAATTAAAATTGGCTTCAATGTCAATTAAAGAGTTAAGAAAAAAATTTCTAAGTCTGTTAAGATATGTATCTTACATGATTGATGAAAATCTTAAAATACAAATATTTTTAAGTTATCTACCCACTAGCTTCAATCATAGGATTGATTTTGATAACCCGAAGACTCTTGAGGAAGCTATGAGAAAAGTTGATTTCTGTTATGAACAGAGTAAGAAAAGAGAAATTTTACCTAACCGAAAGAATAAGAAGACAAGTCACTTTGACCAAAAGAGAAGAGGATTTATGTTAAACAATATTTCTGGGAATAAATCTCAAAAAATTTCTAAGAATAACTATTAGAGATATGATTTTAAAAATAGAGTACCACAGAATACTACAATACAAAAAATCATATATATGCATAACAACTTTGTTAAAAATAATGAACATAAGGAAGCTGTCAAGTTATGGGAATGTCAAGGACCTCATTATACCAAGTATTGTCCAAACAGAAAATGGAACTTCATGAACGTACACACTATCTAGAAAGAGGAAACAATTGGAGATGCGAAAAATGAAATGCCCATAATAAATGCAGCTTTGGAAAACCGAGAGGTGGAGCATCATACTTTCATGGTGGAAGTGCAAGGTATGATACAAAGGTGCTAGTTGAAGTTATATATCTCCTATCATAGTGGAAAAGTACAGTTTACCTTTAAAAAAGTTTGAAAATTCCTAACTGGTCCAGTTAGCCACAGGAACTAAAAGAAAAGTGGTCAATTATGTTGAAAATTGTAATTTGCTTATGTGTCAGTTTGAAAATTAGGTCAAGTTAAATGTGTTACCATTAGGATCTTATGATGTCCTAATATGAATGGATTGGCTGGAAAAACACCAAGTGATTTTAAACTGTTTTCAAAAAACTTTTGCTTGTTTAAATAATGAAGGAGAAAGAATTACAGTTACAAGAATACTTAGGAAAATATCTGTTAGAAAAATATCAGCCTTACAGATGAAAAAGGTTGTAAGAAAACGCTTTAAAGTATTTGTTGTACACATAATAAATAATGAAAATTTTGGTAAAAAATATAATCCAATATTTGAGGATATTTCGATCCTACAAGATTTCATGGATGTATCCCTGAAAGAAATTCTAGGATTACCTCCCAAGAGAGATCTAGATTTTATAATCGAATTAGTACTAGGATCCGTGCCTAATTCGAAGGATCCCTATCAAATGAACATATTGAAGATGAACGAATTAAAATTACAATTACAAGAATTAATAGACAAAAACTATGTAAGTCCAAGTGTATCCCCTTGGGGAGCACCGGTCCTTTTTGTTAAAAAGAAAGACGGTACTTTACGTCTATGTATAGACTACCACCAACTTAATAAAATGGAAATTAAGAATAGGTATCATTTTCCCCCCATTGATGATCTGTTTGATCAGATACATGGAGCAATGATATTTTCAAAGATCGACTTAAGCTCTAGGTATCACTACGTAAGAATTAAAGATGAAGATATCTTTAAAACTGCTTTTAGGACTATATACAAGCACTACGAGTTTGTGGTTATTCCCTTTAGGCTAACTAATGCTCTAACACCTTTTATGTTCTTAATGAATAGTGTCCTAAGTAAGTACTTAGACAAATTTGTAGTTGTCTTTATAGATGACATATTAATATATTCTAAAACAAAATAAGAGCACGACGAAAAATTGCAGATAATACTACAATATTTAAGAGAACATCGGCTATATGTTAAGTTTAGTAAGTGTGAATTTTATAAAGATAAGATACAATATTTAAGGCATGCAATATCCAAAGAAGGAATCTCGGTAGACATGGATAAAATAAAAGCAATAATTGATTTTCCTATTCCCAAAGACGTAACTGATGTACGATCCTTTATGGGAGTAACATGGTATTACAGAAAAAATTATAGAAGGATTTTTGAAAATTGCAAATCCTATAACATTATTACATAAAAAGGGAAAGAAATTTGTCTCGGATAAAAAATGCAATTTCTTTTTATTAAATTAAAAGGATTATTAACAACTGCACCCATTTTAAAGATAACAGATCCAGACAAAGATTTCGTCGTATGCACTGATGCATGCAACGAAGGTTTCGGTGGAGTACTGACACAAGAGGGTCATGTAATTGTGTATGAATCAAGGAAGTGAAAAACTCACGAAAAGACATATGCAAATTATGACTTAGAGCTAACTCCCATAATCCATGCCTAAAAAATGTGCCACCATCACGTAATAGGTAAAATATTTTTGCTAATGTATGATAACATAAGCGTAAAATATGTGTTTTATCAACAAAATATAAATGCAAGGCAAGCTAGGTGGTTAACTTTCCTTAGCGAGTATGATTTTGAAATCAAACACATTAAAGGGAAAGAAAATAAAGTGGCTAATGTCGTAAGAAAAAATGCAATAACAAGTTTTGTGGCTGCCATTAGCAGTTATAAAACTGATTTAGAGGATAAATTGGAAGAAGGAATAAAACTAGACACATAATACTAGAGTTTAAAAGAAAAAGTAACTCAGAATGTATCTGAAAATATAATTACAGATTACAATTTTAATGAAAAAGGTCTAATGCTGTATAAAAACATAATTTATGTGCCAAAAATACTGGAAGTTAAATTGTTGATTTTGAATGAAGTGCACACAATTCCTTATACTGGACATCTGGGGTATCAAAAGATGATAACAATGTTAAAAAAAGAGTATTTTTGGCCTAATATGAAAAATGAAATTGCTGAATTTTTAGCTAGGTGTATAGACTTCTAGCAAGTTAAAGATGACCATCAACACCCAATAGGTATTTTACAACCATTACCAATTTCAAATTGCAAATGGGAAGTCATTGGTCTTGATTTTGTAACTGGTTTACCTAAAAACTAGAAACAAAATGATTCAATAATGGTAGTTGTGGATAAACTAAGTAAGGAAACACACTTTATACATGTTAAAACAACTTATAAAGATGCTAACATTGTTGACATCTTTATGAAATAAATATTTCAATTTCAAGGAATTCCAAAGGTAATAATTTCTAATAGAGGTCCTAAATTTATTGGAAATCTTTATTTACATAACTATATACTAAATTGAATTTCAGTAATTCTTATCATCCACAAACGGATGGACAAACAGAAAGAGTCAATCAACTACTAGAATATATGTTACGAATGTATGTTAGAGACTATCTCGAGAAGTGGAAAGACTATTTTCATTTAGTTGAATTTCCTTATAATAACCATTATCAAGCCTAAGCAAAGCTTAGTCCTTTTGAAATGTTATATGGTAGAAAGTGTAACACTTCTATTACATGGAGTAATCAAGTAGACAAATTGATGTTAGAACCTGACATGTTAAAAGGACTGGAACTAACAGTGAAACATTTACAAATCAATTTGAAAACTTCTTAGGATAGATAAAAGAGTCATTCCGACCTTAAATGAACTCTAAAGGAATTCCAAGTAGGTGAGCATGTGTTTGTTAAGGTGAAACCAAAAAAGAGCTCCTTTAAATTAGGGATCTATGCTAAATTAGCACCCTAGTATTGCAGACCATTCAAAATATTGGCAAGAGTGGGGCCAGTGGCATATCAATTAGATTTTCCACCCAATCTATTTTTATTTCAAAGAAATATATACACGATGCTACTCATGTGATGCGATTGGAATGTGATTCAGGTAGAACCAGAAGGATATTTTCTAGTGGAACTGGACTGTATTCTTGACAAGAGTGATAATTTTCTCTAGAATTGCACCATTGGACAAGTAAAGGTGCAATGGAAACACCACAGTCCAAATGAAGCAACTTGGGAATTGGAGAGCGATATGCAGGTGGCATATCTAGCGCTGTTCCAAGAAGACTCAGAATAACTTAAGCAACCTCTAGGATGATGTTCAGCTTAAGGGGGGTGTTCGTAACATACCCAGAACTGAAAAAAATAAATATTTATTATTTATTTAAAAAAAAACATTATGTTAAATTTATTGTAAAGTTTATGACCAAGTGAGTCAAAGATGACTGTAATTGAAGAATTATTTATTTTAATAATTAAATAAATGAGACACCTATCCAAGGGAGACTATTAAATGAGTGTTCACTGACCCATTGGGAGGAATTATCAGTTATAGAAGGCTGGTTGGCAAATGGAAGCACTAGCATTTCACTTTATAGTTGTTGCAGGAAGCATAATCCCTAAAAATGTGGTCATGTTCCCTGAGAGGGGGGAACTGAGCTGCTGGCTCGTTTAATTCCAAAATTAAACCAAGGACCTAGGAAATCTTATATAAACCATCAAATCGAGCAGGAGGCTCACTACTCATTTTGATTTCTATGTGAATGAATTTTGTGATTGATGCAAACTGAAAAGTCAGGAACACAAGGAATTTGATGAGGGGATAGCTAAAGTGATTTGCCAAGATAAGTATGGTACTGAGTGCTAAGTTGCAACAAGTTTGTTGTGTGGGATATATTCATAGATATTCGTCCTAGTGGTTCAGTGAAAAGGCTTGGGGATCCTAAGCAAGTAATTATTGGTTGCTTCAGGAGAAGGTTGGGTGGAACGATATCATTTGGTTGTTTTTCCCCTTTCTACATAGCATTCATGTTCAACTGTTATTTGATTCTGAATTTGTATATTTATTTGAATAATGTTCAGTAACTTTAATGGAATGATTGGATATGTTAGGTACTCTAGATTAGGAAGTTGGTAGAGAAACTACTTTTATGTTTAATTTCTTATCTTTATATCTGTGTGCTTATGAATAGGTTATCATCTACAGAGTTTTATTATTTCTAAAGAAAATGAATCTAAAAAATTAGTAGAAGTTAATATGTTAAAGTATTTTTAGATTTACACGACATTCTTCATGTTCTTAGTATTTTAAAGTACATCTATCTCACTTCTCTTTAAGTATATTTCTGTATTCCATTGGTGAGCTAGGTCTTAAAAGAACTAACCATTGTATATCTCAATATAGACCTTCAAAAATACATTATGAGAACTATTACAGAAGTTAATATAACTGTCATAAGTGATACAAAGATTACCATAATAAAGGTATTTTTAAATACAAGGATATATATATATATATATAAATACAAAAATATTATTACAGTAGACTATAGAAAATAAGCTTATGCAGAAACAAGTTTAATAATTTATAATTCCAATGTTTAAATCTAGTTATCCTTTCATATTAAAGCCGAGTTATGGATCCTTCGTCAAACCTTAGATTCGGTTAAGAATAATTTTAAAATAATTAAAATTATAAACATTAACTGAGCTAGGTTCCACAGAGTTTTTCTAAAACAACACAACCAATTTCTTAAAACAAATTAATAACACCAAATTGAGATGATCGACAGACCGTAGCACCAGTTACAGGCTACATGCCAAGTTGCAATTGTTATATGCAGCTTTGAGCTTACAAAAGAAAGTTACAAACAGACTTAGGGATTAATATTAATTATTTTCTGAAAACAGTATTTCATAAAAAACAACATAATATTTAAACCATGGCCCTACGACCTCCTTTTTTTACATTGTCGCAGTAGAGATGGCCTCATGACTTTATTCAAAGTTTGGCATGAAAGTATAAGGTGGTATTACATGTATAAATTAGAAAAATAACAAACACAACATAATAAAATCTATTTCATCAACGATTTTAATCAAAGAAGTGATTACATATTTAAATCTCACAAGGTTGTAACTATGACAAACATTTTTACAAAATTCAGAGATCATTATAGAATCTTTAGGGATACATACGGTTTCTCTTAAAATTCAAATCTTGAAGATCAAGATAGTTTATAAAATACGGTAACTAAAGGCCTCATGGGCATAACCTTTTCTAAATGTTAAAACCAGTAATAACTCATTGATAAATGGCTCTATGGCCTTCTCAAAAAATAAACGCCCCAGTACATTTTTAATTAAACAACGTTTAGTCAGAAACATAACTCCAAAAACATAACTCTACTAGCTTTAAATAATAGTCAAAATATGTTGATAGAGGCCTTACGGATCTCTTCTCCAAATTATTCACGACGACAAAGGCCTCCTAGCCCTAATTATTATAAAAACTATAAAAAGATAAGTAATGTTGACAAATAAGTTTACAAAATTGCAATGATGCCGCAGTGTTGGAAGGTCTAAACATTAAATATCTTTAACATAGAACTTACGACTCTTTCCTCAAAACTCACATTATAGGGAAAATATGCCACATGCGTAATATTTTTGGTTAACTACTGTTGTAAATCACAAAAAAAGTCATGAACAGTAAAACAATCCTGTAATCTATCAATATTATCAAGCTCTTTCACAATTGCTGCACGACTTCACCATTTTTAATAGCTTTACAACTTGTAATCGAAATAAAGGTTTGGATAAACAAAAACAAAATGCATCACAAACACAGTATCTACTTTAATGAACAAAACAAGGAATTTATACAAACCCTCCTGGGTCATACAAACTGAAAGTCTTTACAATATTAAGATTAAATCACCGAAGTCAAAACAGAGATACTCCCAACATCACAAAAGTGGCATAGTCATATGATGACATAGAGGATGGGAAAATTTCTTTACAGTAAGAATTTCATCTTATACCAAAGCAAATGTATCACTTTCACATCGATGAACTTACATAGTGTTAAAACCCCAGTAGTATACACACCACAATACCAAGTTTGGTTCCACAAAGCCAGGAAAGGTAAAGACACAGGTCTTACCGATTAAAAGGGTCTTCTCGACCAATGTTCAACCCACACCCTCGTCGTAGAGACTCATTCTCCACACATAAGTTATTATGGGAGTTAAACCATAGTTTTCTTTTAAAAAACCTGATGCAAAAAGAGAAAACAAATAATGAAAATGCAGATAATTTTAACTACCTTCTCGGTGTTTAGAGTCTCCCAATCGCTAGAAAAATAAGGACTACTCCAACAACAAACAAATAAATATTATTGAGATTTAGAGGATGTTGAGGATCAAGTTTTAGAGCTCGTCCATCTCATTTCATAGACAGAAGAAGAGTGAGATCGAACAACTGAAGGCCAAATGCAATAGCGAAAAAAAAATAACATCAAACAAAACATAATCAAGATGACAGATGCGTCCTACAAGGTGAATTAAACCCCTAGGGCTTTGCACCATTCCCTACTTCCACCAGCTGGAATTTTCATTGCCATCACATGGTCCGAAAGGGAGTGAATTTATTTATTTTCCTTTACCTTTTTCCATCACCATCAAGTCAACCATCGTATTTGTGTAAATTCCAAGTACCTTGTATACATGTCCACGAATGGTTATGAAGAGCATATTATAACCCATAGTATAGAGTTCCAAACTCACATACACTACATTCCCACTATTGGAGTCATATACCTTATGGTATATCATTTCTTGCTTGTAATATATCTTAACCTGCATGATAATGTTTAGGCATTTAGTAGGTGCTTTGGTTAGGAATTTTATTTATGTTAAAATATATATATGGTATATAAACATCAAAACTAGGTTAAGTTTTAGGTCATTTCCCAAAGCAATAGGACTACCTTTTCCTTGTCACTTATGGCTTTATAGCTTAGATTTTGTTCTTTAGCTTTGTTTGTCGGGGTGATCTCACCCACCTTCACAAATGTAAAATAAAAGGTTCATGCATTAGTCATAAATACTAAGTAAGACCATGACCTATCCCTTTAATAGCTCAAAAGTAGGACCAAACTGAAGAAAAAAAATGACAACCAGTTTCAACAGATTCTTAAAGATAGTTATTGTCACAAAGTAATGTCCACCATAATGCATGACGTAATTTTGACAACAGTTCACAAAACAAAGGATGCTAATGATAAAAACTAATGTAGGAACATAAAACATGCAGTTAGTTAATAAATCCATTATCGTTATGACAGAAGAATCATGCAGTATACTATCTCTTAATTTAAATGCTACACCTGGTAAAAGGAAAAAAACATTATTTATGAATTTAAGGGATGTTACACCTTGGACTGAATTTGTATCATCCATGTCATATTTAGCATGGGTGTCTTCTTCCATCAGATATTCTAAGAGCTTCAATTATTCCATGAAATATCTTTCCTCTGATGTAAGACTTTCATTATGCTTTTCTTTCTTTTGGTTGTGTGCATGAGCCAACTTGTTGTAGAGGAAAGTATCGTATGGCTAGGGTTTAAGAGGCCATCAACATACTAGTGTTGAAAGAGAGATGCACAATGTTCAGCAAGCATATATAAGCAAGTTTTAGAGATTGGAATGGTTCATGCCTTAGCCAAACAAAGGTTGATCCAAGCAGCCCTTCAATCCTTTTCTTGATCCTCTCACTCTAAGATACCTGCAAAATGAATTATACCTTCCTCAAACCAATATGACCACATTTAAAGCAATGATAATCAAATAAACCTAAAATAATAATCTGATTAACATCATAATATGATCATAAACAAAGATTCAATCACACATTGAACAATGATTTGGGAAGAAGAAGGACATAACATCTTTATTAATCTTGAAAACAAGTACAAGTATACCTTCTCTTCAAGTTCGGCACCTCACGAAACCTTGATCTGGTTCTGTTACTTCTCTTCTCCAAGGAACTCAGCCTCCAAGCTCTGCAACACAAGGGGATGATCGCTAGGGAAAAGGTGTGGGCAAAGAGAGCTCCAAATCCTCCAGGATAACAATGCAAAGATTCAAGTCTCCTCTCATGGACCTCCCTACCTCTATTTATATGCTTAAGGAAGAGTTAGGGGTGAAGACAAAGTAGTTACAACTGAAGGAATCAGTTGCATAACTACCCAAACTACCCAAAATTCAAAAGATGTGTTTTTTGACATTTTTGTGAGGTGTACGCAGGTTGCATAAACAACAGTCGCATACACGATAAATACACGCAGGTTGCCAATACAAAAAGTTGCGTATATATAGCAACTCACATACGTACGTGGGTATTATAGAGAGCAAGTCGTGTATGTACACGGGTTTCCTTAAGGGAAAGTCACATACAGACAAAAAACTCATTTTTAGGGTATTTCTTGGCATTTTCAGACTTTGTTGTCTTCTAGAAAGTTTTAGCTAACTGAAATATATTTCCAATGGTGCAGAGATGTGGCAAAGGAGTTACAAAACTCAATATATGGGTCCTCCAAGTTGGATGTTTTCTGAGTGACTTTCATGAAGTGTCGTCATGGAAGTGTCGACATGCGACGAAATCATGGGAAAGTGGTCACAGGAAGAGATGTGTCATTTTGAGCTATAACAGATGCCCCCTATTGTGTGAGGTTAGAGGGGAAGATGATAGCTGAAATACATTATAAAGGAAACAACCGAGTATGGAGAGAGCAGAGAATCCAAGATCAAATGGCTCGAACAAAGGTACCTAAAAAAGAGATAAATGTCATAAAAACTGATCTCTGGGACATACAAGTCCATATACAAAAACATCACCATAAAGATATAGGTGGATCCAACATATGTATAACTGATGAAACTATCATGGTTGCTCAATATGAAAAAAGGTGCCATATCAAATCTAAAGGAGCCATGGCCTCAAATGAACAAGGTGGATCTATGTCTCAGCAAAATGTCATATAAAATGTAACAAGGTCTTGCGCAACTTGGGTAATAGAAAAAATTGACGATGCTACTATCAGCCCAAGGTCTTCAATCCAAACCGCCCAAAAAAGGTACGAATCCTAACCATGTGAATAAAGGGAGTCGAAGTCAAACATGGAGGAAACCATTTGATTACTGGTCAATAATGAGAACCTTTAACAAATGCGAGGGAAACCACCATTAATGAAAATGGTCCCCGAGGTACCTAGTATAGTCTAATAAGTGTGATTACAAGGACTTGAAGTCGAACACTTGAAGAATCCATCGAGTAGGAGACACTAAGGTATTCCCACTACCCAATAGCGAGGGAAATTGCCACTGATGACTACAATCCCCAAGGTACTGTCATAAAACTCTAAATCTCATTCCCAGAGCAAGATGTGTTGCAATCGATAGGAAGAGATCTATTGGAAGGAAGGAATTAAGGCATCCTTCATCATCCAACATGAGGTAAGTCAAAGACTAATTGGATCTGGAATTGGTATTGAATTTCACGACAAGGAACATTGAAGACATGCTGTAATGAACTGATACCGGGGAATGGCTGACACAAAAGGTCAAGGCAACTGCAGAAATGGCCGACAAAGGTTTAATCCTTGAACAATGAGCACAACACAAAAGTGACTTAGGCAAATTTTGACACAAAAGGACCAATGAAACAAATCTGCAATGTAGGATACATTGACAGATTCCCCATATAATTGGAAAAGAGACCAACTGGAGGAGTAAGAAAAATCTGAATTAGGATAAGGTCAAAATACTAGGACCCAACTGTTGATAGACTCAAAACTGGTTCTTTGTTCAAGGAAACAACACTTGCTACCATGATGTAAAAAACATGTGAATGAACTTCCTTTCCCCTCTTTCTTGTAAAGGTTTAACGAGTCCAAGAAATCAAAATCGGGACCATCTTCATTTTTGGCAAGCTCGAAGAAAAGAAAGAAAAATGCTTGATGAAGCACTGATTCATGGATTTTACGAGCCCGAACTAGTACATGCTCGATGGTATTTTCATAGTTTAGAGAGTCTAAAAACTCCAAAGAAGACTCCAAGGGGTGCTTTTTCGTACAATTTAGTCTCCTGAGGCTAAAAAAGTATAAAACATACCAAAGAAGAAATCTCTTAACTTCCGAAGAAGAAAAGGCGCACCTTTTTCGTACTTAGTCAGGAAGGTCCAAAAAAGGTTAAATTACCACCTAACCAAAGCTCCTTCAAAAGCAACATATAGCCTGAGTTTTACGAGTGTGAAGGAAGGCAAGATCACTCGGAAAGATCCATTTGATTACGAAAAATGGGGCTTACAACAATAAACTCGAAGCTTTGTTCTTTAAGGTTTAATGAGCATGACAAAGACGTAAAGTACACTCGGAATATTTTTCATGTTTTGGTCTAGAGCACGAAAAAGAGAAAACTAAGCTCATACCAAGGGTTCCTTTTCCATAAGTTTAGTCCCTCGAGTCCGGAAAAGTGATAAACCTATGCCTGAGAATAATCTTCTCAATTCTGAAGAAAAGAGAGTGTTCCTTTCTCGTATTATTCCACATGGTCCGAGAAAGAGATAACCTACCACCAATGTGGATGCCCATTCACATATTCTTAACGAGCCTGAATGGACAAGTTTACTCGGCAGTCAAGTCTATTTTGAGGAGTCAGACTTGGGCCTAAAGAAACTCAAAATATTTCCCGTGAAGTTTTAACGAGTCCAAAAAAGTCAACTCGCAACCTCCTTACTATTTTTAACGAGCTCGAAGGAGAGCATAAAGAATGCTCTAAATGTGAGGAGACGAGTTTCATAGGCAAGCAAAACTAGTTCCAAGCACAAGGAACAAACCTATGCATAATGCAAGGAAAGTGATCAAGATAAGGACACTCGGGGAACATCTCCTCAAGGTAAAGGGTGTCAAGTTGCAAAGGCAAAATGATACAAGGCTTAGAGACGATGAGAACAAATATGAGGGCTTATACAATGAGCTAAAAGCATGGAAGCTGGCATCAGGCTCATAAGCGCAAGTAGGGCACATGCAAATGCAATTACAGCTTGAACAATAAGACAAGGCAAGTAAACAGTTGTGAATCCAACTAAAAATCCTATCTCCAAGAAACAACAACATCAGAATCATATTAAGAAGAAACGATCCGATGTAGGTCACTTTAGCAGAAACACATGTGACTTTGCTATCTCCTATAAAAGGTAAAGTCAAGGCAGAATCAATCGAAGAAGAATCTATAGAACCAAGGCTCGAGCGTTTATAATCAATAAGATCAACCTCAAAAGGAGAGAAAAAAACAACAAGGGATATAGAGTCTGTAGGAACAAACTCAGTATCACAGGAGTTGAAAAATTCATAAGAAAAATCAAACTCATCAGGATCACTGACTTACTATTTGAAGGGAGAGTCCAAAAACTCAACAAGACCAAAATAAGAAGAAAGGTCAGGCTTACTAGGAAAATCAGGGTTAGACTTAGTCACAACTAAACCAACATCCAAAAGAAGATCAGACTATATCAAAGACTCTAGGAAGACTTCATCCGAAGGAAGGAGATCATCCGAGATAGGACACATGTCTAAACTTTCAAATGGATCGACAGATTGGAGATTAGGCCCCACAGTTTGTATAGGATGACTCACCTGGTCAACTGCTAGGACTAAGTCCCAATAAGGTAAGCATGAAAATAGAGGCTGCTTCTCAGTAGCAATCGAACGCAGAGGACATGAGGCCACATAGTGCACCTGTGGCGGGTTAGTGTCTATAGAAACACTGGGAACCAATAAAGGAAAGACCTTGTCTCTAGTTGGGTCAGGAGAAGGATCAAGAAAATCCAACTGATCGATAGTGACAATTTATTCGCCATGATTAAAGTACATCACACGAAAAAATGTTGACACCACAGCTTGCATGGCATAGACTTAATCACGTCTAAGGAGCATATTAAAGTCCAAGGGGTCTTCTATCACCATGAAGTCAACTAAGACGGTCTTCCCACCCAAAGTAACAAGTGTTTGAGAAATAATTCCCAAGGCTATACAAGTTCTTCTATCAAATGCCAGTAATTGACTAGCAGTCGACACAAGGCTGGGAGATCCCATGCCTTGCCAAGCATGAGCAGACAAAATAATAACTGAGGCTCCTTCATCAACAATACAATGAGTAATCGTGTATTGTTCAACTTTGACCTTTATCTGGAAAGGTGCATCAGAAGGAAGGTGCAGCTCAACTAGACTATCCCAATAAAAGGAAGCAATCTGGGAGCTTGGTGGGGGTTGATCCGAAGCAAGTTCAGTGCCCCCTTGTTCAGTAAGTTATGAACTGGCAGTGAATAAAATGTGACTAGCAGACACTTCACTCTCCAAAGGGAGAGTGGGATTGATTGATAATGGAATCTATTCAACCGCTTCGTGAAAGTCACTCTCTGAAGGGAGGGTGGGATTGACCAAATATGACATTGGTTCAATCACATCAGGATCACTCTCTGAAAGGAGAGTGGGATCGACCAAATTTGAGATTCGTTTGACCACTTGATCAACCAAAGGTTGAGTAGGTTGTTGAGAAACTATAGGTTGTTTAGGAGAAGGAAAATCTTGAGTATCGGACCACACTCTTCACACCTATGCGATAGCAGGGCACTTGTGAGTAAGATGATCTCCCTCGCATAGCTTACAAGGGAACTTAAGTTTGCACTTCAAACAACTATTTTTCTCAATGGTGTCAACATGACTAGTAGTGGATGATTGTTTGCTCTCAACATGATCTACAGAGGTTGAGATTTTTCCCCCAGCATGAACACTAGAGGCCGGGTGACTGTGTCCAACCTAACTAAGAGAGGCTGGTTGTTGAAAAGATTCAGAATGTTCAAAAATGGGATGACCATGAAACCAAAATTTTTGTACCTCTGTGATAGAAGGGAATTTATAAGTAAGGTGGTCTCCCTCACAAAGCTTACAAGGGAACTTGGGCTTGTGTTTTGAACGGGTATTCTTTTCAACAGTGTCAACATGACTCACAGTGGCTGGCGGATTGTCTTTAGCATGAACCACAGAGGCTGAGAGACTGCCCCCAGCATGACTTATAGAGGCTGAGAGACTGGGTCCAACATGACCTACAGAGGTTGGATGGGCACCACCAGCATGAACTGCATAGGATGAATGGTTAGGATCAACATGCTTTGCAGTAGTTGAGTGTGTGCCCCTAGCATGAACCGCATAGGCTAGGTGGATGGATCCAACATGACTTGCAGAGGTTGGATGGGGAGGTTCAACTTGAACAACAGAGGTTGAACGAGTGCCCTCAGCATGAACTGTAGAGGCTGAGTGACTGGATCCAATGTGACCTAGAAAGGTTGGAAGGATCCCACCAGCATGATCAACAAAGGTTGGATGGTGAAGATCAACTTGACTTGCAGAGGTTGAGTGCTTAGATCCAACATGACCCGCAGAGGTTGGATAGGTGCCCCCAGCATCAACTTTAGAGGGTGGGTGGTGAGGTTCAACTTGAATTGCAGAGGTTGAACGGGTGCCCCCTTGCTTATGTGCCTTCTTCCTATTCCTCCTTCTTTTACTCCTTTTAGACTGCTGGTTACTAGTATCAGTACTTTCACCGCATGAGATAGGAGGAGGAGGAGAATCAAATACAGGTGAAGGGAAAGCAGTGTTTTGATTCCCTTGATATAAGGAGCTTACTTGAGAAGCATCAAGAGCATTCAGGATAGCTGGAGTGGAAAACAACCACACCGGTAGCCCTAGGGTGAATCTAGGTAGATTCAGGGTGGCCATCAAGGGAACACCAACATTCCCCATGAGAGGAATAGTACAAGGAGTTCCCAGGATGGGGATCTCTTGGTTGGTGTTCAAAGTGGTGCTAGCCATAGTTCCAAACTAGGAGACAAAGTATGAGGTTTATAGGAAACCAAAATTACAAAGCACACACCTAAAGGCACACTAAGTACAGACAAACCACACAGCACTCACTAAAAATTCCTAAAGCCAAACGGACAAACATGTATAAGATACACTTTCCAAAAGAAAGCTGATAGATAGTTACTTGGCATCCCTATAGATGTTCTTAGGCACAAGTGGAGGAATCACCCACCGCCCTCCCACACCTTCTACTGGGTTACCTTCCAAGCCCGTCCGAGGTCAACCAGAAATAGCCTTTCGGTGTACCTATGTATGAACCCTAGATGTCAAAGAGACTAAATGCTACCTTAACTATATTGGCAGTATGGGGGGATAGTCACAAGCCTAGTTCGTACGCATGGGCAGGGTAGCAAATCCCGAAACCCTGTCTAAGACATAATCCCCAGATGCGTAAAAACCTTGGTCTATGCTTTGACAAGGAATCAGAGGGTTACCTCCTCAGTCCAAGTCTCCAGGCGGCCTCATGCTTGACTCCTATTTGAGAGGAGCTTCCCAGATACAATCAACGTAGAAAAGGGTTTACCTAGTGATTGGCCAACTACGTCTGAAATTTTATACTTGTGGAGAGTTAAAACTCCCTAATCCACAAGTCTAGCCTAAGCTAGTTGGTGTATGACCCTATAAGATAAAACTTACTAATAATTTTTAAATTATATCATTTATTTTAAAAGGCTATTTTTAGTCATAGGGTAAATGGCATGAAACTTATGTGGTGTTTTGACTCAAAGTTGAAACAAAATGACTAAGCAAAGAGAAATGAAATGCAAAAAGCAAAAACTATTCTCTTTCTTTTTCAAATAGAAACATGAAAGCCACAAAATAACAGTTTCTTTTTATTTTTATTTTTTCAAAAACAATGATATGCCATGCAATCTATATTAAAAACCTAATCTAGATGCATATAAAGCAAACATTTGTTTTTGTTTTTTTCTTTTATAAATGCAAAATAAAAACATCCTATCAACTAATGCAAGCAAGTAATGTAAGCAAAGCAAATAGACAACTACTCTACACCCCACAAACAAACCCTAGGTTCCCCTAAAGTTGGATATCAACCTCTCTTGAAAAGAAGGCTTACAAAGGTAAACAAGCCAACAAGTTTGGTTGAAGAGACTAAGCAATAAGACTAACATAAACAAAGGTCAAGAAGTCGCAAGAATCAATCTAAACCTACAAACAGAGGCTGCTCAGTACCTTGTCCAACAAGGTCAAGCCAAAGAAGGAGGTGGGGGGGAAAGAAACAAAAACAAGTATACGTTCTTTTTAATTTTATTTTATAAATGCAAAATAAAAACTTCCTACAAAGCAAAGGAATGCAGATAACAGGAACCAAGCAAAATGAACTCTACTACACAACCACCAAACAAAATCTAGAATGAACTAAAGTCAATATAAACCCTACTTGGAAGAAAGGCTTGCATAAAAAACAAGTCAACTATTTTGGCATGGTGAATTTAACCAACAAAAGAAGAAGGAAACCAACACCAACAAGCTTCTTAACTCAGAAAAAGATCACTAATAGAGGCTGACCAAAAACATAAGCCAAAAATCATACCAAGCAAAGGAGGTGGGGGAAAGAGCAAAGAGCAAACCCTAATGCTATAAAAAGACTTACCACATAGATAAAGAACAACCAAAAAGGATGACACTAACTCCCTAGATTCATGCACCTACAGAGGACACCAAAAGACCTATCAAACAACCCACAACAGTAGAAAAAACCACAAAAAATGAGGAAAAACATTGTTTTAGGGGCACACGTGGGTTGTACTACTGACAGGTCGCGTGTCATACGCGTGTTGCCAGTACAGCAAGTCGCGTGTATAAGCACACACGGGTTGTATAACTGACAAGTCGCGTATCATATGCAGGTTGACAGTATAGACAGTCACGTGTACCAAACCAGACATGTGACTCTTCAGTCTGCAAGTTGCATATGGGTGGAAAAAATCCCAAAAAAGGTCAAACACTACCTTAGGAAGGTAGGGGAAGTGTGTTATCAGATTTATAAAGTGTTCCTAAGTGGCAAGAAGGATCTGAAACAATGCAAAAGACTGAAAGAAAGCTAGAGAAACCCCAAATAGACAAGGCTATCCCCAGTGGAGTCGTCAGTTCTGTTGTAAAGGAAAGTATCCTATGGCTAGGGTTTAAGAGGCCATCAACATACTAGTGTTGAAAGAGAGATGCACAATGCTCAGCAAGCATATATAAGCAAGTTTCAGAGATTGGAATGGTTGATACCTTATCCAAACGAAGGTTGATCCAAGCAGCCCTTCAATCCTCTTCTTGCTCCTCTCACTCCAAGATACCTGCAAAATGAATTATACCTTCCTCAAACCAATATAACCACATATAAAGTAATGATAATCAAATAAACCTGAAATAATAATCTGATTAACATCATAATATGATCATCAACAGAGATTCAATCACACATTGAACAATGATTTGGGAAGAAGAAGGACATCACATCTTTATTAATCTTGAAAACAAGTACAAGTATACCTTCTCTTCAAGTTCGGCACCTCACGAAACCTTGATCCGGTTCTGCTGCTTCTCTTCTCCAAGGAACTCAACCTCCAAGCTCTGCAACAGAAGGGGATGATCACCAGGGCAAAGGTGTGGGCAAAGAGAGCTCCAAATCCTCCAACATAACAATGCAAAGATTCAAGTCTCCTCTCATGGACCTCCCTACCTCTATTTATATGCTTAAGGAAGAGTTAGGGGCGAAGACAAAGTGGTTACAACTGAAGGAGTCAATTGCATAACTACCCAAACTACCTGAAATTTAAAAGACAAGTTTTTTGACATTTTTAAGAGGCGTACACGGGTTGCAGAAACAACAGTCACATACACGAGAAATACACGCAGGCTGCCAATACAGAAAGTCACGTATATATAGCAACTTGCATACGTACGTGGGTATTATAGAGAGAAAGTCATGTACGTACGTGGGTTTCCTTAAGGGAAAGTCACGTATAGACAAAAAACTCATTTTTGGGTATTTCTAGGCATTTTCAGACTTTGGTGTCTTCTGGAAAGTTTTATCTAACTAAAATACCTTTCCAATAGTGTAGAGATGAGTTCAAATGGAGGTACAAAAATCAATATATGGGTCCTCCAAGTTAGATGTTTTTTCAGTGACTTTCATGAAGTGTCGTCATGGAAGTGTCGACATGCGACTGAATCATGGGAAAGTGGTCACAGGTAGAGATGTGTCATTTTGAGCTATTACACAACTCCACCCCATTTTCCGCTGAAACAAACTTTTGCGCTTTCCTTTCAGAAATTTTATTCTTATTCTTTGATTGTGTATGAGTCTTCCTTCGACAATCTTCATGAGATAATGCTATCTCATTTTCCTTTAGAACATAATTCATATTCTTCCCATTCTTCTCCATCTATGTGATAGTTTTCAATGGTTGTCCATTATTTATTAAACATGCAGTCATCCACAATATATCATCTTTAAAATCATAAGGCTTTGTAGCCTCATTTGAATCTTTAGACATCAAGTTATCTTGTTGATTTGAACTATTCAAGTAGTTCAAAAGATATTTTTCAGATCTCCATTCTCCATTATCATCATTTTCTCCAAGGATTGGTCCTTTCTATGGTTTTCAAATAAACTCTTTTCCAAGAATTTTACGTTGTTGTATCTCAACTCCTCTAAGTCCTTCTATCCTCAACTGAACACTTATCATTATTCAAGATCTCTAAGCTTCATCTTCTCATACAAGTCAATAATTTATTGACAATTGTTCTTGAAATATCCACACTCTCTTCATTAACTACATCATATAGATGCCAATCCTTTAAGGATTGTATCCCTTCCTCTAGAGATTTATGATTTGTAACCTCTAAGAAACCTTCTTTGCTTACAATAACAACTTTCAATAGTTGTTCTTCATGTTGATTGTCTTTAGCTCCAACAATCCTCAAATATGTAACTGAATTATATTCTTCCTTTCCTCTGTCCCCTCTTGTCAAATAAAGAAAATCATTATGCTCATCATTTTCTCTATCACAATCTCCATACTGAATTTTCCCTCTATTAAGTAATGCATATATGCATTCTTTCTATTGCAAGAATTCAAAACTATCTTTATCTGAGAGGAATTCTTCATCATACTTTAACTTATCACTTTCATCAACCTTCATGATAGTTATAGGAGACTATCCACTAGTTTCATATGTTTCATAATATGTATACATACACCAATCATTAACCTAAAGAACATAATACCTCTTTACCAACATCATCTCCAATGCATCCTCACCCATGGGAGACTTATTGGGTTCCTCATCTTGTTCGAAGTCTAGGTTTCTTTCTTATAATACTAGACTTATTTTCACAATTCCATTGATTGGAATTTAAGTATTATTTCCATCATGAGGCAACTCCTCATCATCCAAACCTGCATAACCTACATTCACACACCAATTATCAATTTCAAAATCATGAGACTCCATGGTCTCTTTTGATGCTTCAGGAACCACCTCTTCATACTGGCCTTCAATTTCAACAAGTTCTTTCTCACTATCATCCTTATCCTCATCAAGAAAGGGTCCATTTTCTGGTCCACATACAAGAACTCTTCCCTGGTACTCAGTTGCTCTAAGTAGTTCTTTCTTTGATTGGTCACTCAACCTATGCTTCCACTTCATTTTCATCCTATGCCACTTAACTTTCTTTCTAATAGTCCATCCACACCTTTGGTCTTCATCACTCCTCTGTAGTAGTTCCATCAACAGATCAAGATGTATTCTTATTGTAGTCATCTCTTATATTCTTTATCACTCATCCTCATCTTTATTCCATTTGCACTGACATCTTCTTTCCTTTTACTGTGGCTTGTCTCTGAACCTATACTATCACTGGTCATCTTCTTCTCTATTTCCAGGATTTTTTTTTCACACTCACTGTGGATTGCACTAAATCCTCTGTAATAGCAAGTTTACTTCATCTTGATATAAGTACCTCACCAAACTTCTCTTCATAAAATTGGTCTTTTGGTAACACTAGTTCTCTTTCTAGAACCTCTTGAGCATTATCCTGCTCTTTCTAGGCTTCTGTGATTTCTCTCACATTATCTGAGAACATGTCCTTGTCATCTTTCTATCCAACCTCAACTAGAACAATTAAGGTTCTCCTGCCACACTTCTCTTTCACTTGGAAGCTTCTACTTTCTCCCTCTACCACTGCTTTAAAGATGTGGTCTTCTGCTGAAATAATCTATTAGCTACTACTACTTGCACACTTAAAAATATTAAAATACAAAGACTGATTACCTCTCAGGTCTCAGTATACCTGCTTCTCCAAGAACTTTGATTTTTTTGCTGCAAATCTCTCCAAAATTCCTTGTACTATCAAACCCTTAACATCACTTCAAACCCATTCCTTCCATCTCTATTCCTTGGCTGGAGTTGTCTTTCTATGCTTGCAATTCCTTTGCTATGAATTCCTATAGAATCTCTTCTATCTCTTCCTTCACTTTCCAGAATCTTCAACTCTCGCTTACTCTTTCCAAGAGCATTAGTGTTTTGCTTGAATACTAGACATAGACTTTGCTTGCAACTTCAAATTCCCTTCTCCACTTTCTCCTGCAGGATGTTCCTGCTCTTATACCAATTGATGCAGGGTTCACACAAAACCTACTCTATTTATTTGCAAAACCATTTCCACTAAAGATCAATAACAATGGGATTGCTTAAATCGCTTCTTTCCTTGAATAGAAAATGTGTTGTTTAAACTCTGATTCCTATGAATCAAGAATCGATTCAATTTGATTCATATATATATATATATATATTTAAGTGTACAAAAAATGTCAAAACATTATACCTTCATATTCAAACCAACATTCACATTGCAAGATTACCCGAACGAATTCAACTAGTCATCCAAGAGACTATGATTCCTTACAACGCTCAACCTGCAACATAATCAAAACAATAAATACATTTTCCAAAAATAGACGCGTTTTCCCTTCAATGAATTAGCCAATGTCCTCTCCATATATCTAGACAGCCAATACTCTATCTTCGTGTATTGTAGAAATCAATTATGAATGCCAATGCACTCGGCCATTGATTTTAACCAACACTTAAAATTGGTACCATCCACAACGAATCCAAACTGGTCACATCACATACCATTTTCATACATATGAATTTCACAAAAATCGTGAATAATCACATATTGGCTCATTTCATATACTTAGCACCATCGATCAAAGAGAAACTTTCACTTTATTGGAGGGTTTGAGAATCAAAACCGCAAGGGTCGATTTCTTCATGGTTTTCCTTTATTTGTTGATCAAGCTAATGTTGGTCTTTAACGCAAATGATTAAGTGTGACCATGCCCTACTTATATAAAGGTTATTTCCCCTACTTATGTATCACGACTCAAACTCACCCACAATCATTGATTCCACATACAATGATCGTAACTTTCATTAGATGTTCATTCATATTGGTTATAAACGTAAATACTATGGAATAAGGAAGATTATCATACTAAAATCACAATTTTACTGAGTAGCATTCACAACAACTTAGAAATGCATTACATTCTCCAGCCTCTGTACATGAGTTCATATTCATGGAGCTTCTACCTCTACACGGCCTGATCACATGACTTCTAGGCTGCCTCTCCATTCTACATTGGCCCGATTATTCACTTTCTTGGCCACTCCCCCCTCTCATGCCCATAGCCTGACATTCAATATTTCTAGAAGCTCTTCTTTCCGCTCAATAAAACGCTAACAGACTTCCAAAATTAATGGCAACTAATTCCCAAAATAAACATTCGATCCTATCCACCTAAATGACTCATGACTTCAATATCAACGAATTCTGCCCCTAGTACAGATTCGGTTACAATAATCCATCATCATTCATTACTAATAACTTAATGACTTGACTAACACCTCACTAACCTAGAACCTTCTAGTTAGCTTTGCAAACTCTAATATTAACAATGTTTTTACAATGAAACCACTCCCTTGAGCAATATCAAAACCCCAAGGTCTAATTAACAACTTTTTTTTTTTTTTTTTTTAATGAAAGCAAGATGCTCCTACGTCAATCGAACACTACATGAATTCTATTCAANAGATGCTCCTACGTCAATCGAACACTACATGAATTCTATTCAAGTAATTGGTAATGGCTATTCAAAAGATTACTATGTTTTAGATGGGGATAGTTGCTACGGTCTTACATTCATTTGCAAGATTGAGATTATAACTCCAAATTGCTCTAAATTTATGATAAGTTCAAATAATCTTTTTTAATATTAACTTCATTAGATTTATTAATATAATGTTAACATCAATGTAAATTTAAAATTATTTTCAGTGGTTATTAAAAACTTAAACATGTGTTTCTAATATTGACACTATTGAATTTCTTTTTTGGTCTATTTAAGGTAGTGCAAATCAATGTAAAGAGTTCAAAATATTTAAATTCATTGAAAAATTAAAATAATGTATTACGGCATAGCAAATGAATAATGGATTATGTTTTAAATATTTAATACTTATGTTCTAAATATTATTTAAAGTAAAATATAATATATTTTTTTAAAGGCAAAGACATTTCAGAAGCACCGTAACAAAGAGTAATTTCAAAATATAAATTATTTATAAAAAACTTATTTTCACATTGAAAATATAAATTATTTATAACTTTTATTTTAAAATTTATTTTATTTTGTTTTATATATATGATCTATTTACGTTTTTTAATATATCCACACAATATTTGCATGATGTTTTTATGAAAAATAGCTTTAACACTAGAATAATTCGTTCAACTATAAAATTATTGCCAAAATATAGATTTAGTTGTTTAATTTTAAAATCATTATATAATAAATAAAATTCATATTTATATTAATCTTAAAAATTTTGTTAGTGTAAAAATTAATATCAACATTACTATTACACTTTAATAAAGATTATAATATGAACATTACAACAATATGACATTAACATAAAATGATAAACTTAATTTATTTACATACTCTAAAATCTAACATAACCTTATAAATTAATATTTGACGACTTTGACTTTGACTTTGACGACGACGACAACCCACCCTAGATCCAAATCCTAGGCTCTATCAAGTGTCGAGAGGGATCAAATCTCCCGAGGTGCAAATCTACTTGAGTGCAATACCTGAGAAGAGGTTTGCATCTCACGAGATTTGATCACTCTCGGCGCTTGATAGAGCCTAGGATTTGGATCTAGGACGGTTTCAGTTGTGGGCGGTGCACAAAACTGGAGTTTGATCAACACTGTAAGGAACACGTTAAGTTGAAAATATACATAGGTACATTTTTTCAACATTTCCACTAAAAATGTTTTACATTTAGAAATTTGAGCTATTTCGACAATTGGTAGATTTTTTTTTTTAAGATAGATCTATGCTAGTAAAACACATCTGTAAATTCTAAACTGGGGATTTCGTTGTCGGCTACAATTCTGAAACTAAGGAAATTTTAATATGCTTTCTAGCTTTTAAGTACAACAATTACAATATAATTATACTTCGTGTTTGAATTTAAGAAGCTTTGCATGGTTCTTTAAGAAGCTTTGCATGGTTGTTTTAAAACCATGTGCAAGGCCATCATATTTTGGGGGATAATTACATGAGGGAATATATCCATGTAAGCTTATTATCTTTAGTTTATGTACCGGAATCAAATCCACTGAGAAATTAGAGGGATTCACTTACCAATCATTCTCAAGAGTGAAATGTGTAATTAATTTTTGAGTCAGCAAACACTCTTTAACAACTATATCCACCTTTGTTCCCTTCAACATATTTTATTAAAAAATGTTTTATTACAAAAAATAATAAAATAATAAAATAATAGCTAAAGTATTTTTCAACAGAATTAATTAATAAATTCTTAATTTATGGTGTATTACACATACCTTTTTCCATATGTGAAATAGGCAATCCTATTTATATCCAATATAAAAAGTGCAATCCTTCCATGCAATCCTTCAAGTAATCATATTGAAGTTCAAACTTTTAGACATCAACAAAATATTATAGTATAATCTTCTCAATATATATAATGCCTAAATTATAGTTGACTTTTGGACATCAACAAAATATTTATAATATAATATTCTCAATATAAATAATGACTAAATTATAGTTTACTTTTCGACCTCAACCAAATATTTATAATATAATCTTCTTAATATAATTAATGCCTAAATTATAGTTAGTCATTGAAATAAAATATACAACTTATAATTTGAATTTTTTTTTATTATGAAAAAATTACATAATTAATAATTCCCTCCCTAAAAAAAACTAAAAACTAAATAATTTTTTTATTCCTCGATACTTACAAAATACATATATAACTTGAAATTTTCCAAGATATATAATACAAAATACATTTATAACTTTCCACAACAAAATCGCCTTTTGAAACTTGCTTCAGCTATTAACCTCCCTCACCTTTTTACTTTAGGTATGGGCAGCAAAAGGAATAAGAATAGGTGCAAGGAGAAGTGTGGGAAATTTTCCATTATATATAATATGTGAATGCATTTAGTTCCAGGCGCACATTATATCAATATACACAAATGCTAAATAAAAGCAACCAAAAAAAACCATTTGTTGTTTACAAAACAAAGCACTACATAACAAATCGCAAACCATCTTTCCTATGATACTAAGGTAAATCTTAAAATTTAGAACAAACATTTGACTTTCAATGACGTATGAGGGTGACCTACGTTGGGCATAAAAAATTCCTACTGCCAACTTGTAGTGTAGTGCTAATGGAATAAAAAATTCCTACTACGAACTTGCAGTATAGTGCATCTAACGGAAGTATAAAGAATCTAGAATGTTTTTCTGGATTCTTTATACTCGCAATGTAATATTAAACCATTTCAGGTGGTGATCGGCTGAGTTCATTGCGATTTCTAACGGAAGTATAAAGAATCTAGAATGTTTTTCTGGATTCTTTATACTCGCAATGTTGAGGGGGATTCTTTATACTCGCAATGTAATATTAAACCATTTCAGGTGGTGATCGGCTGAGTTCATTGCGATTTGATCAACATTGTAATATTTACTGCATCTAACGAAAGTATAAAGAATCTAGAAATTTTTTCTGGATTCTTTATACTCGCAATGTTGAGGGAGATTCTTTATACTCACAATGTAATATTAAACCATTTCAGGGGGTAATTGGCTGATTTCATTGCAATTTGATCAACATTGTAATATTTGAGAGGAGGAGAGGAGGACACATAGTGGAAGGATGGTGGGAGGAGGACGGTGGAAGGATGGTGGGAGGAGGATGGGAGGACGCGGTGGAGGAGGAGGAGGAGGGGAGGATCCTGCTGTGCAGGGGGGAGGACGCGATGGAGTAGGGGTGCGGCATGGGAGGAGGATGAGGGGTGCAGCGTGGGAGGAGGAAGAGGGCTGCACAATGGGAGGAGCATGCGGTGCACTGGGAGGAGAGTTGTGAGTGGAGCTAGAGCTGGAGCTGCAGAGGGGAGGAAGATTTGGATTTGCATATGAGGAGGTATGTAGAGCTACTAATAGATTACCTGATTAGATTCGTCGTCTCGAATAGCTGCTTGAGAATAATTTTTTTTTCTATAATATTTTTGTTGTTTTGGTGTATTAATATAGTGAGTGTATTTCAAATGAAACGTTACGACCTTACATTATTAGGACGACAAAATATTTACTACTTTTTACATTAGTTACTTCAATATTACAAACGTTACAAACGTTACATCACGTTACAAGATCTCTCCCATAATATTTACTATCACTATTATTTTTTGCCGACATGTTACAAACGTTACAAGATCTCTCCCATAATATTCACTATCACTGTTATTTTTTGCCGACATGTTACAAACGTTACTAATGTTACATCACGTTACAAAATCTCTCCCATAATAAACACTATCACTATTTTTTTTGCCAACATGTTACAAACGTTACTAACGTTACATCACTTTACATCACATTACAAGATCTCCCCCATACTAGGCTGTAGAGCGCCTCTCAGCGTAATTATTACCAAAATACAAATTTAGTTGTTTAATTTTAAAATCATTATATAATAAATAAAATTCATATTTATATTAACCTTAAAAATTTTGTTTTTGTAAAAAATAATATCAACATTACTATTAAACTTTAATAAAGGTTATAATATGAACATTACAATAATATGACATTAACATAATATGACAAACTTAATTAATTTACATACTCTAAATTCTAACATAACCTTATAAATTAATATTTAAATACTTGATGATGAGGAGGAGGAGGAGGACGATGACAAAAATGATATTTATGTTAATGAAACAAGTAAACTAAATTTATTTGAATATAATTGGATATTGAGAGTTTTAAATTAATAGAAAATTCATATTTATATTAACCATATAAATTAATATTTAAATATTTAAACATAATTCTTTGATGGTGATGATGATGATGATGATGACGACGATGATGATGATGATGGCAACGATGATGACAATGACGACGACGATGACCATGACGACGACGACGATGATGATATTTACGCTAATGAAACAAGTAAACTAAATTTTATTTGAATATAATTGGAAATTGAGAGTTTGAATAGCTATACAATTAATTGACAGAAACTTGGGTTTAAAAATGGTTATCAAACCTCAACATTATTTATGAAGACAAGTGGTGAGTGCTAGGGAGAGTTATTTATTTTCTATGAAAGTCCTAGGAAAGGGAAAATTCCAGAGAGCATCTCGAAGATGTTAGGCTCTGTACTAGAACCGTTAGTGAGCATAAGAGAATACTAGGTTCTTGAATAACTTATTCTCTAGAGTTACTGGTGGCAACTTGAAGCTGTAGGAGAACTATTTTAAGCCCAAGAGTCTGGGCAAGGGGGTGGAACGAGACAAGCTTGCAAGATTGCTTGCTTGATATGTGATTAATTTATTACTAATGTTTCTTATAATTCAAATGCATTCAAGATTTTAGGGTTAATCTTTTCCCTAATGATGTTTGCATTAAAGTCACTTTGTTTATATACATTTTTACTTATCTTTATATTAACCTAGGGTTTATTTTATTATGAATTCAGTATTTTTTTTAAAAATAGAGTCAATGATAGGATACAAGTAAGCCTTTCTCTAATATTACTCATAACTAATGATTCAATAACAAAAGTAAAAAATATAATGAAACTGAAATATATTTCTTTTAAAAACTGAAACTCTTTTCTTCTATATAAAAAACCCTTACTGTATCGAAGTCCACTGAGTAAGGGCCCAAGAATCATAAGATTAAATATATGTATGTAATTATAATAACCTTCATACATAGAAAATAATAATAATGAAATGAATAGGGTAGAAACCCCAGCCTTAATACTCGGTCAAACAATTCACGCACGCAACAAAATCATGACAGATATACAGTTTACATAAATGAAATGACCTATACATCTAAACAAACGTTCATACAAAGTAATAATCAAAACCTTGTGTTGGAACATAGTATCAAATAACCATAGACTTCTACATTACTGTATAATAATTATAAAATAACCCAGTACTATTTTTTATCTTGTTAGGGTTTAAATTACAAAAACTTAAAACAAAAAACTCAACTGCATGGGGACTTCACTTAGTGAACCTCTCACATAGCACGTGCGATCATAGGATATTAAAGAATACCCTTAACTTAAAGAGATATTGAACCAAACTCTTTTTTTGAAACCCCCTCCCAATACTTAAAGCCTGCTCCCCACCCCTTTTCATACCTCAATCCTTATAAAGCACCCTACCCACCCCCACCTTAAACCCCTCATCCCCCTAATACCTACAATATATTGGTTTGATTTTTGATAATTTTAAAACCCACAATATGAACTAACGTGATAGGATATTGGTCAACGAGTGAAGCCCCCATGCCCAACTGTAAATGGGTACGTGTTGCAAAATATAGACAATTAACCCAACTGTAACTATGCAAAATGACGTTTCAAAAACCTAATAAAGTCTTAAAAAAATTACCCATAACGCAGAGATGAACCACTTGAGAAGTTAAAACCACAGTGGTGATTTCTTTGTTTTCCATGACAAAACAACATTAAAGAACAACAGATATTCAAGCACACAGTCGAAATGGCCATGAACACTAAACTTTTCCTCCATCAAAGAAGGAAAGAGCCACAAATTTAAACCCAAAATCTTACCCATTGAGTCAAGGACCAAATCCCATGGTGGCCACACCTGCAAATGAAGAGTTATAATCATTGTTAGTAAATAGTTGAAAATTGAAGCTAATACAGTACTAATACAAGATCATTTAAACTATTTACTTGTCGAATGAATGATGTACAATATTTATTTAGAAAAGACCACATTATTGGTGGTGTATTTTGACTGTAAATGCTCGAAACTGAAAGAACAATCTCAAGACAACCAAGGTTTGAAGCTATAAGCTGAACACCTAAAGGTTTCATCATAGAACTATACTCTGCTACCTTCTCGTATGCTAGAAAAGTGTTTGGACAGTACTATTGTTGAAATATTGTAACTTTGAAGAATATTCTATATGTATCTTTTGTGGTCCCCGATAGTCCTATCGGGAGAACCACTTGTATTATCTTGTACCCCGATGCTTCTAATCGAAAGAACTAATAAGAGTCATGAGGTTGTCCCCTCTAATTGTAAAGGTGGGTCATTAGCACCCCAGTGTGGTTACTTGAGCCTACATGTGTAACTCGAGCCTACATGATTAACTCAAGCCTACATGTCGGATGAGTTAATTGAAGTGAGTGGATGAATATAAATAGAGGTGTAGCTCTCCTCATTTAAAACATACACTCTCACTTGTGTAGCACATTAGTGGAGAAGAGAAGTAGCTGGAGGAGGAGGAGGATTATGCTTTGATCACCTTGCTGGTTTTATCTTTTATCTTTTTGGGGACATCTATATTGAGGAATATTTTGCTGGGTTTTTCCCTTTAGGGTTTTCCCAAGATAAATCTTTGTGTTCCTTTTGTATGGTTGTGCTTTTCTATCTTTCAGTGATCCTGTTTATATGCCTTTGTTATGAAATTGAAATGAAATACTGATGTCTTAATTAAGCATATGAAAATTTAACATGGAATCAGAGCCACCCTGAAAGAAGACATTGTGTAGCTACAAAAGCTAGGGCTTCTTACTTTTTGGTTCTCTCTCCACAATCGATCGGCAAAAGAAGGCTAGGCTGACTCTCCATTGAAGGGCGCAACTTTCTATCGAAGCGGAGTTCGATTCCAAGCATTTTCAGTTTTAGGTGCGGGAAATCAGGGCTTCTTGCAGAAGAGGAATTTTTGAGTGATTTCAGCATAGGATTTTGCTCCTCATCAAAATCGAAGTTTAGAGACCTGGATCAAGATTTTTGGTTGGGTGAAACTCCGGGAAAGTCAAACCCTAGTTTGACCTTGAGCTGGAAAAACCCTAAATACTAAAAATGATAAGTTTTGGTACTTTTACTATATTCCGATATTGGCGAAGGATCAGGAGCTGAAAATTGCAGAGACCGAAGATAAAATCCTGATGTACATTGTATCCAAAATTCATCCTTAGATTCTCTATATTCTTGGACATATGATCCCTTCAAGTTAGGGTTCCAGCATCTTCCAAAATTCATCCATAAATAGGACACCTAGGGAGAACTACTGTAGCTTGGGCTACAGATATCCAAATGGAATTCCTAAAGATGTTCCATAAAAACCATGGACTGTAATTTCTTTGGTTCGAATTTCAGAACCAGAAGATGAAATAGTGACACCTAGAAGGCCATACAACTTTGTTGTTCTGAACAGTCCTGTAACAGGTCACCTTGGGAAAATGATCATAAATACAAATTGGTGAAACCAATTTTGATGAAACCTTTGGTTTTGGATCAGGGACATATGAGGTTATCTCAGTGCGAAATTTTAGACACATAGGGGCAACAATTGTAGATATATCACAGAAACAGTGACAAGCATTTATGCATAACCTGAATCGTCTGATTAAAAGATTGAGATTTCTAGAATCCAAGTACATCAGTCAACTCACCTCATTCAAGCACATTTCCTGGTAAGGTCAGTTTCTCATTCCACAAAATTTCAATTTTTTGTAATTCTCTAGCAATATGACTTCAAGCACTAAGCTTGAAGACAAGCTAGAAGGCATAGAGAATTTTCGAGCATGGAAATACAGGATTGGTCTCATTCTCCAAGAGAATGATCTTGATAAGTATGTAAAAGAAGAAGTGTCAGAACCTGAAGAAGCCGAAGCCAAGGAGAAGCAAATAAAGGATATGATTAGGGCACAAAGAATTATTGCTGAATCCATTAAGGATCACTTGATTCCTTAAGTGTCATCCAAGAAGACTCCAAAAGAAATGTATGATGCCCTTTCCAGAATGTTTGAGGGAAGAAACATCAACAGGAAGATAATCTAAGAGCTCAACTGAAGAGCATCAAAATGAGTCATGGAGAATCCATCCAAGACTACTTTTCAAGGGTTTCCCAGATCAAATAGCAACTAGAAGCTATTGGAGATAATCTTGATGAAGATGAAATTCTCATGACTGCTCTCAATGGTCTCACTAGACCCTGGGAGTCTTTTATTCAAATGATGTGTGCCAGAAAAGAAAGCATGAAGTTTGATATTGTATGGGAATACTGCATTCAAGAGGAGACTAGAGTGGCAAATAGGGAAGCCTTACTAAAAGCAGATGATCAAGCCCTAGCCACTCACACTAAAAGAAGAAGAGGCCAATCAAACTTCAAGAGAAGAAATTTCAAGGAGTCTCATCCTCCCAGAAGAATCCAAAGGGTAAGAGAAAATCCTTCCTTTAAAGACTATTCTTATTTTGAATGTTTTCATTGTAACAAGATAGGACACATTGCCCGAAATTGTCCTAAAAAGGGGCAAGAATATAGAAAGAGGATCAACAACAACAAAAGGCACCATGCCCATCTAGCAGATGAAGAAGAAGAAGAAGAAGGTCCCCCAAGAAAACAAGCAAGAGAAGAAGATGCAGAAGAGTATGTGCTATTCTTTGCACTCTCTGGATCTGTAACTCCTGGAGAAGACACCTGGCTTATTTATAGTGGTGCTTCAAAGCACATGACGGGACAAAAGAAAACTCTGTCCAAACTTGAAGAAAAGATCTCTCCTGAGAAGGTATCCTTAGGAGATGACTATCAATATCCAATCAAAGGTGTTGGTGAAGCAAGCTACAAACTTGATTCAGGTAATCCCCTAAAAATGAAGGATGTACTATATGTACCTGGTCTAAAGAAGAATCTACTTTCTATCTCAGCTTTAGATAAGAAAGGTTTTAGAGTTTCTTTCATAGATGGCCAAGTAGTCTTGTGGCCCAAAGGAAATAATATTGAAGATGCAATCATTATTGGTGAAGAAGAAGGAGGCCTGTATAAACTAAAGGGGCACTCAGAAACAACCCTAGTGCATGAATCCACTGACCCTAGTAAACTATGGCATAGAAGGCTTGCCCATATCAATTACAAGGCTCTACCTCATGTGAACAAAGTAGTGATAGGATTACCAGACATGAAGATCAAGCATGAAGGCATTTGCAAAGGATGTGCAAAGGGAAAGAACATCAAGAATCCATTTCCGAAAAGTGAAACAAAGACAAAAGCTATGTTGGAATTGATTCATTCAGATGTATGTGGTCCAATGTATTCTACATCTTTAAGTGGCTTTGAATATTATATCACATTTATTAATGACTTTTCAAGAAAGACTTGGATATACTTATTGAAAGCAAAGAGTGAAGTGTTTGAAAAATTCAAGGAGTTCAAAGCCTTGATAGAGAACCTCTCAAATAAGAAAATAAAGACACTTCGATTGGACAATGGTGGAGAGTATACCTCAAAAGAGTTTGAAGCCTTTTGCAAAGACTCCAGAATCAAAAGGGAACTAACCACTCCCTACAATCCTCAACAGAATAGGGTTGCAGAAAGAAAGAACAGAACCATCATGGAGGCAGTAAAGACAATGATTTATGATCAAGATCTTCCAATGCATCTATGGGCAGAAGCGGAAAGAAAATCTGTGTATGTACATAATAGAATATCCCACAGTGCTCTTGGGTTCAAGACTCCATAAGAGGTATTCACAGGAAAGAATCCTGAGGTAAGTCACTTCAAGATATTTGGTTGTCCAATATATATTCATATACCAAAAGAGAAAAGAACCAAATTAGATCCATCTGGAAAGAAGGGGATATTTGTGTTGGTAATAACTCCCGATTCCAAATTGATTATTCAAATGCAAATGCTTATATTTATACATTTCATGAGGCGGTTGATTACCAGCCTTTTCGCCTTCCTAGCTATTCATATTCCTATTATTTATTTACAATAATCCTGACGGATTATTCT
>LPNX011173285.1:336993-432355 GCA_001517045.1 Pseudotsuga menziesii
TACAGCAAATATATCAGTAGATACAAAATCCAGCGCTCAACATTTTCACATATTAGTCTGAGATCCGTCTGCAATCTATCAATTTCAGTCTTATATCGGTCTGCAATATATTACTGTCAGTCATCCACAGACTTATATTGGTCTGCAATATCAATCTCAGCCCCAATCCATACTTTTTTTTAAAAGAATTAGGGTTTACTTCAACAAAAAATTGGGTTCACTTCAAAATTCACGCAGCATATATATGATCAGGCACTAGTTTTCAACGCAAGCACCAGTATATTATCAGTATTATATCATCAGACTCAGCATATATATGATCAAGCACTAGTTTTCAACGCAGGCACCAGTAAAAACGTTTTACCTCCACGCAGCCTCAGTATAGCATACAGCTCAGTCTTTAATGGGTATTCACGAGCAGCGTACAACATATCCTTTAATGGGTGAGCAGCAGTCTCCACGCAGCCTCACAACGCTGGCTCTTCAGGCTTCACAACACAGTCTCTTCTCCACGCAGGTCGCAGCACAGATATTAGGGTTAGGAATATTTGTCAGTTAATATATTTTGCAGTTACCTTCCATACTGAGATCTTGAGGTGGTCGCATTTGCGCTTTTCTCCAGCAAGTTCTGGATTGTTCTCAGGCCAAATATTGAATACTATCTCAATGCAGATATATATCAGATACTTATATCTGATGGCACAACTCAATGTAATAACTCCACGCACAGCGTTCTCCACGAAATTAGACAAGCTTGCATATTATCAAGCAGCAAGTATCAATGTACAGATATATATAAACAATGTATTATATACCATCACGCACAGCGTTCTCCACGCTAGTCTTCACACCAAGACGAGATGGTCTTCTCACGAACTGGAGGAGTCAGTCTTCAAGGTTTCATTTGATGAGGAGTCAGTCTACGCCCTTCAACTCATCCTTCACTCTGCCGGGACGCAAATCGATAACTGGGAGGCTCAGAAAAAAGAGAGCACGCAGCGAGCAGAAATCTTGAAATGCAGTGGAAGCTCTTACACCATATATATACGAGCTTCACGCAGGCAGTCTCGCCAATGTAGTCTTAAACTTAATATTCCACAACATCCTCACGGTATTCAAGCTCATACTCTTCTGTATCAACTCAAGAAATGGTGAAGGGAGAATATTTCTAGGGTTTCATCCAGAATAATACTCATCACCAGACTTTAACTTTCACGCAGAATTTTACAATAATCACCAGACTTCTGGTCGGGATTAGGGTTTCATATGGAGGCAATGAGAGGCCGCGGGAAGGATAGAATAAACTAAGCCAAAACCTTAAAACTGTAGAGGAATAAACTCATCAGGCAGCAAAAATGAGAACACTATATTCACAGCAGAGTGAGACCAAGCCCACTTCTCAACGCATCACACAAAACTCAATCGAGAAGGAATTGTAACGCATACAATGCATGCAGGCAGGAGAGACTGGCAGGCAGCTCTGAAAGAGCAGACCGGCAGGCAGAATGGCAGCCAGGAGTTATGGCAGACAGCCCTGCTCTGATACCACTTGTTGGTAATAACTCCCGATTCCAAATTGATTATTCAAATGCAAATGCCTATATTTATACATTTCATGAGGCGGTTGATTACCAGCCTTTTTGCCTTCCTAGCTATTCATATTCCTATTATTTATTTACAATAATCCTGACAGATTATTCTAACAATTTGTTGGATACTGTGAGGTATCCAAAGCATTCAGAATATACATTCCCAGATTCCATCACATGGAAATCAGTCGATATGTGACATTTGATGAAGAGGCATCCCTTAAGAGATCTAGGAAATGCCAACATGAAGAAGTGTATGAAGAAGAAACATCTCCCAGAAATAAAGAATCTACATGTCTCCCTGAATATGAAGCTCCTGAAGAACATGACATAGCAGAACCTCAAGAACCTCCCATAATGGAAATAACAAGAAAGAGAAAGCCTGCTTGGACAAGAGAAATTATACGAGAAGCAGAAAGGTATGGATCCCCTGAAGGCTCCACAAGGGAAACGAAGAAACCTAAGACCTTCTCCAACTATGTAGCCTTGATGTGTGATCTTGTAGATCAAGAACCTACAAACTTTGAAGAAGCAGTCCAGAAGAAAGAATGGGTAGAAGCAATGACTGAAGAATATCAATCAATAATTAAGAATGATGTATGGGATATAGTTCCCAGACCAGAAGGAAAGAGTATAGTATCCTCCAAATGGATATACAAAGTAAAGCATGCAGCTGATGGAAGTATTGAGAAATATAAAGAAAGATTTGTAGCTATAGGTTTCTCTCATAAATAAGGAATTGATTATGAAGAGACATTTTCCCCAGTAGCACGGTATACTTCGATTAGAACTATCATGGCACTTGCATCCATGATGAAGTGGGATTTACACCAGATGGATGTGAAAACAACTTTCCTAAATGGAGTGCTCGATGAAGAAGTATACTTAGAACAACCTCAATGATTTGAAGTTGAAGATAGACATACACACATATGCAAGTTGAAGAAGGAATTATATGGTCTTCAAAAATCTCCTCGAGCTTGGTATGAAAGAATAGATGGTTTCTTGTCGAGCATGGACTTTGACAAAAGTAAAGCTGATCCTAACCTTTACCTAAAGGTTGTAAAAGATGAGCCTGTCATCCTGTTACTATATGTGGATGATTTATTCTCGACAGGGAATGAGAAACAGATTAAGGAAAGCAAGAATAAACTAGTAGAAGAATTTGAGATGAAAGACCTTGGGTTAAAGCACTATTTCCTAGGTCTAGAAGTATGGCAAAGTTTAAAAGGAATCTTTCTCAACCAGGGAAAGTATGTAGTAGAGATATTGAAAAGATTCAATATGTTGGAATGCAAAGCCTTGGCCACCCCCATGGATTCAAACCTAAAGTTTTTAACTGATGACTCATCAGAGTTAGTGGATGTGACTGTCTATAGATAGATCATTGGGTCATTGATGTACTTAACAAATACCAGACCAGACATTTGTTTTGCTGTGAACACTTTAAGTCAATATCTAGTTCAACCTAGGCAGGTTCACTTGGTAGCCACCAAACATGTGATGAGATATTTGAAAGGGACTATAGACTTTGGGCTATACTATGATAATAGCCATGAGTATAGATTATATGGATATACAGATGCAGATTGGGTTGGAAGTATCTCAGACAGAAGAAGCACATTAGGCTGTTGTTTTAGTCTGGGATCTGCTATGATTTCATGGTTTAGCAAAAAACAATCCAGTTTTGCTCTAAGCACTGCCGAAGCAGAATATATAGCAGCTTGCTTTGCTAGTTGTGAAGCCATATGGCTTCAGAAGTTGCTGTCAGGATTATTCAATCTAGAGTTGGACACTACCGTAATTATATGTGACAACCAAAGCTGTATAAAGATGATAGAGAACCTTGTGTTTCATGACAGATCAAAGCACATAGAAATTAGGTATTTCTACATTCGAGACATGATGCAGAAAGGAGCCATAAAGCTCCAGTATGTGAGTACTGATGAACATGTTTCTGATGTGTTGACGAAACCTTTGTCCTGAGTGAAGTTCGAATACTTTCGAGACAAGATTGGTGTCGTTCGAAAGGGTCTTCCCTGAAAGGGGGAGTAATGATGTTGCAGTGGGATTGTGTCATCCCTGGGCACTTTCCCTAAAGTGATAGGGAGACCTCGAGCCTCGAGAATGAAGAGGGATTGTATCATCCTGGGACATATGTCCAGAAGTGATCCAGTGAACTTCATCGAGAATGTGGCAGAATTGTATCATCCTTGAACTTCGGTTCAAAATGGATCTGGTGAACTTCGGTCATCAAGAAGGTGGTAGGATTGTATCATCCTTGAACTTCAGTTCAAAATGGATCTGGTGAACTTCGGTCATCGAGAAGGTGGTAGGATTGTATCATCCTTAAACCTCGGTTCAAAATAGATCCGGTGACTTCGGTACTTGAGAACGTGTGTTGATCCTGTAATTCCAATAGGAAGGATTGTCTGAGTTCCACAACTATGTTGATCCCATAATTCCGAAAGGAAGGATCTTTAGTAACTCCGTAAAGACCTAAATCCTGTAATTCCAAAAGGAAGGATCATTGACTTGATCCCATAATTCCAATAGGAAGGATTTTCTGAATTCCACAAATGTGTTGATCCCGTAATTGCAAAAGGAAGGATCATTAGTAACTCTGTAAAGACCTAAATCCTGTAATTCCAAAAGGAAGGATCATTGGTAGCTCCGTAAAGACTTGATCCTGTAATTCCAACAGGAAGGATTGTCTGAGTTCCACAACTGTGTTGATCCCGTAATTTTGAAAGGAAGGATCTTTAGTAACTCCGTAAAGACCTAAATCCCATAATTCCGAAAGGAAGGATCATTGACTTGATCTCATAATTCCAATAGGAAGGATTGTTTGAGTTCCACAGATGTGTTGATCTCGTAATTCCGAAAGGAAGGATCATTAGTAACTCCGTAAAGACCTAAATCCTATAATTCCAAAAGGAAGGATCATTGGTAGCTCCATAAATACTTGATCCCATAATTCCAACATGAAGGATTGTCTGAGTTCCACAACTGTGTTGATCCCATAATTCCGAAAGGAAGGATCGTTAGTAACGCCGTAAAGACCTAAATCCTATAATTCCGAAAGGAAGGATCATTGACTTGATCCCGTAATTCCAATAGGAAGGATTGTATGAGTTCCACAGATGCGTTGATCCCGTAATTCTGAAAGGAAGGATCATTAGTAACTCCATAAAGACCTAAATCCTGTAATTTCTATAGGAAGGATCGTCTGAGTACTAAAGACATGTTGATCCCATAATTCCAAAAGGAAGGATCATGTTGATGTTTTGATGATGATGATGTTGATGTCTTGATGATGTTGATGTTTTGATAATAATGATGTTTTGATGATGATGATGTTCCTGATCAAAATATCAGAGTATGATGATGATGTTGTTGCTGATCGAGACGTCAAAATGCTGAAGATGATGTTGTTGATCGAGAGATCAAAGTACTGAAGATGATGTTGCTGATCGAGAGGACAAAGTGCTGAAGATGATATTGTTGATCGAAAGGTAAAAGTGCTGAAGATGATGTTGCTGATTGAAAGGTCAAAGTGCTGAAGATGTTGTTGATCGAAGCAATCAAAGTATTAATGATGATGAAGACTGAATATTAAAGATGAAGACTACATAATGTTGAAAAGATTCCAATGATTTATAGATGTGTTACCCTGATGATGCTGATGATGTCCTCTATCTCTCTCCTACTATTGTTGTTGTTGATGTTGTTGTAGAATACCCTTCTCGTTAAGGGGGAGTGTTGAAATATTGTAACTTCAAAGAATATTCTATATGTATCTTTTGTGGTCCCTGATGGTCCTATCGGGAGAACCACTTGTATTATCTTGTACCCCGATGCTTCTAATCAGAAGAAATAATAAGAGTCATGAGGTTGTCCCCTCTAATTGTAAAGGTGGGTCATTAGCACCCCAGTGCGGTTACTTGATCCTACATGTGTAACTTGATCCTACATGATTAACTCGAGCCTACATCTCGGATGAGTTAATTCAAGTGAACGGATGAATATAAATAGAGGTGTAGCTCTCCTCATTTAAAACACACACTCTCACTTGTGTAGCGCATTAGTGGAGAAGAGAAGTAGCTGGAGAAGGAGGAGGATTAGGCTTTGATCTCCTTGCTGGTTTTATCTTTTATCTTTTTGGGGACATCTATATTGAGGAAGCTTTTGCTAGGTTTTTCCCTTTAGGGTTTTCCCAGGATAAATCTTTGTGTTCCTTTTGTATGGTTTTGCTTTTCTATCTTTCAGTGATCCTGTTTATATGCTTTTGTTATGAAAATGAAATGAAATACTGATGTCTTAGTTAAGCATATGAAAATTTAACAACTATAACACAACTTTTTGACTGAATGAGAGCATTTTCTGACAACTTAACTATTTTGGATAAACCCAATCCCAAGTCAACCCTAATGTTTGTGCTTTAGTACAACTATTCTCCACGGCCGAATGAGAAATGTTATACTTTTTAATTAAATTTGTTATGTCCAAGATTTGAGTCATAGTTGTAATGGGTAACATTGTTTCCATTACTTTCTCCCATGCTAAGGTACCCTTTCTAGGTCTAGGATCATTGAAGCTTCTCCTTAGTTGCTTAATCCATTGGAAAAGACACATGCAAGGTCTAAATGAGTTAGTGTTGATGCTAAGTAAGCTTAATCATTTAAACTGGCAAATATTTCCCAATCTTTCTTAATAAATCGCTCACCGATTGAGGCATAATTTTAACTTTTACTTGAACTCTATTTGCACTGAGGATTTAAGTTCTCAAACTTTTGGTGGTGCATCATAATAAATTCCTAGGGTTACACAAGCAAGGAGAAGTTTAGTTATATAATGTTTTTAACTATGGCATGTTACAAAATGGTATCAAAGTGAGGTTACAAAACTTTGACCTTATGGGACACTACATAGTTCATTTGTATAAAGTAATTTAACTATTAATATCTATAAATAGAAAAGGAAATATATTGTTACATGTAGACATAGCAATGACCGAACTTGGATAGATTATAGAAGAAGAGGTAATACCTAAAGATATGCCAGCATTAGAGAATGCAAGTTTTTATGTAGAACTTGAAGCGAAACATAACGCAAATATGTAGTTGGAAATGTTAGAGACAATGAGGAGCAGGGTAATTTTTAGGGGCAAAATTTTGCCAATTGGCTATTTTTTGATTTTTTTTTCAAAAAACAAATTCGCTATTTGTTCATATTTAGTGTTTAATATCACCTATATTTACATAAAATATGTTTTTTTATCATAATATTCACCAAAATTTACACATTTAAGTGTTAATTTTATGTTTCTTATTTAATATTCACCTACCTATCTATAAACATATTTTTTTCAATACAAAACAATCGCCTAGAATACTATACTTAAGTATAATATTAGAATCCTTAAAAAATGTTGTGATGAGGAGTCTAAAAGCATATTTGGATATTCTTAAGGTAGATAACCTTAAATTAATGAATGCTAAATTAGACCAAGAAGAGATAAATGAACTTATTCTCAAAATTTTGACAGGCCCACAAAAGAACAATGATCAAAATTCTTGTAGTACTAGAAAAAAAGAAAAGGTGCAGTACAACGTAACAGTCATGAAGAAACTACAAAAAAACATTCTTGTGATTGCTGAAGATGTAATGAAAGATAATGAAATAAAAGTTGAAAATAAAAAAGAACAACCTGTAGAGTTAGAGGGAGAATTAAAAAAATTAAGGCCCCTGATGTTTGATGGAGAGTCTGAGGAAGCAGCTGAAGCTTGGTTTCTAAATATCAAACAATGTTTCCAGGTATACAGATATGATGATAATTTGTAGGCACGTTTAGCAATCTTTGAGCTGAGTGGAAAAGTGTCCCTGTGGTGGCAAGAGGCTAAAAGTGTGAATAACATACGTAGCAAGGAGTTAGGTTGGAAATTTTTTAAATAATTATTTAAAAAAATATGTCAGAACGGTATTATGATGAGAAATCCAAAGAATTCAATGATTTGCGACTAGGAATGCTAACTATGGAAGACTATGTAACCAAGTTCGTAAATTTACAATGCTATGTATCTTACTTAAGCGATGAAAAGGATAGAGTTTACAGGTTTATCAATTGTTTACCTTTGGCATATAAGGAAAATATTGAGTTTGATATGCCTAAGACCATGGATGAGGCAATCAAAAAATCCAAGTTGTGTTACCATTTGTTGAAGCAAATATCAGAATTGGAAAAATAAAAAAAATGAGAAAAGTGATCAATGTAAGAAAGGATTTAAACCTTCTCCTTTTGGGAAAGGAACAAGAAGTCATACTGATAATAATTACAATAAACTAGGTACAAATACCAGTAGTGGTATAAAGGGTACTGGAGCCTCCAATGGTGGGTGGAATAACACTATGAAAGAGGTTATGTTGGGATTGTAATGGACCTCATATGTATAGAAACTGCCCTCACAATCCCAATAAAAAAATGGGTCCCATAAACACTACAACAAATCCTAGAATTAGCATCCCATTTAGTGTCCATTTTTAGTGTAATTTTTTTTACATTGAGTGGTCAAACTAGACGCTAAATGGGATGCATCATGGACAAAACTTAAAGCATCTAAAAAAATGTCTTTTTTTGCTTCCTAAATAGCATCATTTATGACGTCCAAAATAGCGTCTCTTTTTTTGCTTCTAGAATAGCGTCCAACTTTGGTTCCTAAACAACGTCAAGGTTTGCTTCCAGAATAGCATCCAACTTTGCTTCCTAAACAAGGTTGAGGTTTGCTTCCTAAATAACGTCCTATTTTGCTTCCTAGCGAGTGTCCAGTTTTGCTTCTTAAATGACACCCCTAATAGCGCCATATTTTCTTCCTTAATAGCACCATGTTAGCATCCAATATTGCATCCATTTTTTCTACCACTTTAGCATCCCATTTTGCACCATGTTTAACTTCCAAATATGTGCCAATTTTCGCTTCCAAATTTGCACCAGTTTTTGCTTCCTTTTTTGCATCGTGTTTTGCTACCAAAATTACGCCAAATATTTATTCTATTGTTGCACCATATTTTTCTTCCTAAGTAGCGCCATGTTTTGCATCGAAAGTAACATCTTATTTTTCTACCATATCAATTCCATGTTTAGCTTCATAATTAGTGCCATGTGTTGCATGCTTTTTAATGCCTAGTCTTGCGTCTCTCATGTTTTGGTCACTAATTTAGTCATTTTTAGTAATTTTATATACGAGTTTTGGTCATTTTTTTTGGTCACCTATCTCATAATTTTTCCTTAATAATTTAGTTGTTTTTAATTGATATTATAATATCATTAGGGCATGGAGGAATCGAACCACCAACCTCCTGCTTGTAAGGTAGGCCCTCTTCCATTGAGATAGAACCCTTTAATAATTTGGGAAACTAACATATAGAGTCCTCTATAATGGTAAAAAGGATCAATACACAACTTTGAGTATCTAATGGTCGACAAAGGATGATATATTGTAATCTCCTCAACATGGGATTAATTATGTTCCTTGGTTCTTTGTATATCATTTTCCTATGATTGTAAAGTTTCTATCATTATAGTACCAACATCTACAACTTGTGAGACAGTAGCATCACCTTTTTCCTGTGATCTGGTGGTATCCCGGGCTTAATCTAATCGAGTGTCATCAACTGGTTGAGCCCTCTATAAATGAGAAACAAAATTATCCTCAATTCCTAATTCTATTGTAGTGCCACTCATTCCTCTAAGTTGTTGACTATCATCAACCCAACTACTCAAATATTTATTGGTTTCCCACTTCAAAGTGTTCATTAAATAGAGTCCAAATGGGACGGAGCTGAAGTACTTTCAATATTACCCTCTGCTACAACCCTATCACTCCCTGCAATCATAGACACATTACATTATATATGTCCTTAAATTATGAACTCTAAAGTTTGAATCCATAATTAACATGGTAATACTCAATCCATTCAAAACCATGTGTGCTTTTTGAAGAATATTTTGAACTAGATAACATAGGGGCGATTCTCCTTGGAAGGCGATTGAAATTTGAGATAGAGAGACCTAATAAGAATTTTGGAGTCCCATAATATTGTAGCTTTGTGAATTCTCTAATCTCACAAAAATGATAGGCCTTGGAGTAAAGCTAATGCTTCTACCCTATTATTAGAAGTGATGTCAATTCCCCATGCAAACTCAATGACTTGTTTTTGTTTGGGGTCAAAGACAAACCCCATTCCCACCAAAACACTTGACACCCCTGGTAAATCGACTTAGTTGCAATCCCACAAAGTAGAAACTTCAGTGAGTAACATCCCACCTAATTAAAATTCTACTATGTAGTGAACCATCGACTCAATTGATGGCAATTGTCAATGAGTTAAATGACAAATTATTGTACTTTTAATATAGGAACAAAATGCAACCAAACTGTAGTTGGTTAGTATTTAAGAATCTGGAATTGTACTTGGATTGGTAGAAAAGGTTGTTCTCTAAATGTGTGGATAGCAATAGAGGTTTAAAAATTAATACTAAGTGTTGTACAGTGATTGCCTAATGCTCTTTCAAACAATCCATTTTTTATGAACAAATATTATTATGCATATTATGTATCATGTATGAACACAAATTACGTTGCCAAAGAACCTAATATCTGACATATTTTACCTGTGCCTTTAGTTTGGAGTTCCAGGTGACTTCAACAAGGTTGATGCTAATACCGTATATAACCACCAAAGTGGCAAGGTCTCTCACATATCTTGAAGTGAATAGGAACTTAAAACTCTCCTTCATTCCCATCTTTGGTTTCTCCTATAAAAAGTACAAGAGGTTGAGTTAAAGAACCTAAAATAACTTATGTTTTTAACATAACACATTTGAAAAACTTCAAGAAATTAGAATATAGATATACCTTCTTTTACGAGCTTCTCCCTTGGGAATTGTAGGATCATCCACTACAAATTTATTTACCCACCAGTAGATTCCACATATTGTAATCCCCAGCAGCACCAAAATGTGCATCGTTCCCTTAAAGGAAACTTCCCAACCATCCACACCAAGCCCAAGATTCTTACGCATATGGGAGAAACACTTAACAGTTCTCCCCGAAAAAATCAAGGCTACATTGGTTCCTAGGCCAAATAAAGGGTAGAACTGCTTTGCTTCATCCACTGTTGTAATCTACAAATAGACCCAAATAGCTCATCCATTATATTGGTACAACTTGTATCCATATTCATTTTCAATATAGACTTGTTTTAGATATAAATCCAAAAAACAAACATCACCCATCCATAGAAATGAGTTGCAATTACTAAAATTCAACTCAAACTACAGGCCATAATAATCTTTCGAAATCTCTTTCTACTTTAAACAACTCTAACAAACTTGCGCCATCTTCTGCAATAAATCCATCCACAAATCAACTCATTCTATTTTTTCGGAATAATTTTCATTTTTTCAAACAAAAGCCTATTAGTAGATGCATTGGAATACTAGTGCCTTACAAAAATTGTACAATAAGCCTAATGCGAACTCCTCTACTTCATAAGCTAAGGTGCCTACTTTATTACACTCACATATTCTATTGTATCATGCGGTCTATATTTTTTACTTTAAAAACATTACAGTACAATAGTTATGCTCTGATAATAAACCTAGTATTTGAGAATACTAGTGTGTTTATACCACAACATTACTTCCCAAGTTTAATTTGTGTCAAATATTCACCATTGTAATGTGTATCAAACACCAATATGTTTATACTAACATGCATATCAAAGACAGCAACCAAATCCAATAGTGAGTGCTTAAACAAATTCTTAATGAATCTCTCTCATCAATTCGATCAATCAATTCTTTATCAAGTTCTCAACCCTTTCATTATCACCACTGGACCAAAGAAATCCTTTTTAGACCATAGCTCAACACTAGACCAAAGAAAGCCTTTTTAGACCATAGTTTAAAATGATTTTTATTTACAAAAGACTTGAAAGTGTTGATTAGGATCTTATTGGCCAAGATAATTGAAGGCCCACCCTTCCAAAATGATCCTTATGAATTGTGTTGATAGATGAAGGATCAGCCCTAGAAAGAGTTAGCCAAGGGATTTATTGGGTGGTACCATTCGTTCAGTTTCCTTCATAGTTCTTTAAGTGGTCATTTTATTTCAAGTTTAAGTTATGACCATTTAAACTATATGTTTTGGTTTAATCCACTATTATGTTTGGTAAACCAAAATCTATTGTGACAGCTAAACCATCCAAGAGTGAAAGATGTCATTCTCCCAAATAAATCCAAATATAAAATATTTTGAAACCCATAATTAAAAAGCAAGATTTCAGAACTCTGCACTACATAAATCATTCTGATTCTACACAAAGGAATGGATCTGATCATAGCTTCATCTAGGCTATATGATTGAGTAATTATTTGCCAGCCTTCTGGGTCTTCCTTCCACTGAATAAGCATCAACTTGTATATTATTCCAAACTCCATATCAACTAGGAATCGGTAATTGGCTAGAGTAAAATATGGATTATTTCATTTTTAATGCCTTTATAATTGCATGGAAATGGCCGAATGGGCTACATACATGAAATCTCTGGGAACTTCTTCTTGTAGTTCTATTTTTGACTGTGCATTAAGATGGAAAAATGATTGCAGAAAAAGGGTTGCATGGAGTATTTTCCAAAGTCTAGCTCAAGAAATGCCTAGAAAAGTAGAGACTAACTCTTAGGTTAGATTTATGTAAGACATAACTTGTATATTGAGTGAATATCAGTCATTACATGTCTCAAATATTTATTTGTGCCCCCAATCTATGCCAACCAAATCAACTAGAAAGCAATAGTGGACTACAATTTAGAGTCTTAGACTAAACTAAAATTCAAATCTATATGATTTAGAAAATAATAGCTACATGCACATGCCTTAAGAATTGATATTCATAGGGAGGATGCATTTTTGTTCAAATAGACCTTACATTTTACAAGATTGTCCGAGCATAGTATTTCATCTGATACTTTAAATATTATTATATTAGTCTTGACAATTTCTTTATCCTTTTGCTAAGATTGGATATCTTCACGTGCTATAGAAAACTAAATTGACACTAATATAGGAAAATGCCCTTTTTCTTAAGCTTCCTATACCATTGTCACACAAGCTTCCTATACCATTGTCTTTAACTCAGTTCAAAAGGATGATATTTGTTCTTATCTATAAATTCAATTGTTTCCGTCAATTATTGAATATGAACTTATGCACCAGCACTTTCCAAACTCTGAGAGGAGAATGCTTATTTTTATTTCTTTCATGGATGTCTTGTTTTTTTTTATAGAAAAGGGATTATTTCTTTCATGGACATTTCTTTTTTATGATAGAAAAGGGAGATTTTATATACTTACAATATTGTCTCCTCCTGAAAAATGTATCTATCGAGAAGCTTTGCAATAGTTGGCAAAAATATTGTAGTAACTTACCACCAGTAAAGTGTTGCCTAGAACTACAACAATGGCTATCAGGGCAGGACTTATGGTGGCGGTGGCGTAGTTGTGCTTGGTGGGTCCTTTACTTATGGTTGTATCTGTTGGCTCTTTTGCTTTAGATTCAGAAATGTAGTGTGTCTTTTAGTTTCATTGCTGTAATGAAATGGATGAGTTGCAGAACTTCAAGCCACAGAAGCAATTAGCACAAATTATGTCTCTGGATTCCAATGCATCTACACAGCAAAACACACCAATTGTGTATTCAAAAGTATATGTGTCTGTTTACAAAGTAGAAAGGAGAAATTATGGAGCAGACAATAGATTTGATTTGGAAAGTGGCATTTAGGTCAATGAACTAGAGGTTCCTTTTTCCAAAAAATTGTTTGGAAGAGTTGGGTATAGTGGGTTACGCATAATTTGGAGTGAGTTTAGTAGGTGCACATTTAGGGAATAATTCCATTCAATGTGGGTCTATCCAAGGGAAAGAATCTGATATGATATTTCCATTTCATCATAATGCACTGAAGGATGATGTTGTTCCTGTTGTTGCAAAACAGTCTTAGGGTATTAGTTTAGCAAAGGCAGTAGATACAGATAAGCTTAGACATGGTAATGGAAAGACTACCTTGATATCCCTTTCTATTAAGGCTTTCGTCGTTGCTCTGTCGGGAGGCCTTGGAGGTTTTTTCCAAAAGGATCCCCATCCAAACTCATCTGTACCTACTAAAATTTCCTTTGGATGGGATTTCTCTAAAGGAAAACTCATGGCCAATTTATTTAACAGATCTACTTCAAACCTATAAATTTGTTGAAAATACATAGATGTAATTAGTTACTATGTTCGTGGAGAACAAAGGATAATAAACCCACTGCAAAATCATACATAACACCACTACAAATTCAGAGTGAATTGATGTAACTAAACAAAATCGATGAGAAAACTGCAAATCAACTCAAAGAAAGCGTATTCATGGTGTGCTAAACTCTGCAAAATGATGGAATAGACTACCCATTAGGAAAATAACTCCATGGGTACAATTTTCATGAGTCTTTGAGCTGCTTAAAGTAAAACCAACACATTCTAAACTTCTAAATCGAACTAATATTGAATCACAGACACCTAGCCCCGGTACTGCCAAATGTTATGGATTTCTTCTTTCATGATTTTTATTATAAAATCCTTATATTAGAAAGAAATTGGAACCTGACCAAGTAATTTTCAAATTGTAGCACCAACAGAGATTTCTCTCATGTAAGAAATTTAGGTAGACTTGGGATCTGTACCATGTCTCAAATAGATCATGCATGTTATCTAAACTGCTACCATATTTGTTGCTATATAGACCTGCATTAAATGCATGATTCCTCCTGCTGCTATACATACTGACTGTGTGCACTCTGGTGCTATGCAGAAGACTTTCTGAACCTAACCAAGTAAAATCTAACATAACATTCAGATCCATGCTGACTTGCTGATAAACAAAAGCTAAATCAGTCTTGGTGAAATATTAGGTCGTGTTGAGTTAATCAAGCAACTCAGCAATCCTCATAAATGGATAATAGTTTTGGATCTCTATCTTGTTCAGAGCCTTTTATTATGTGCAATTTCTCCACTCTCTGTGTTGCTTCTTCAGAATGATCAATGTTGGAGATTCACAAGGTGCAGTACTGGGCTTGATTTTTCCATATTCTAGTAATTAATTTATTTGATGCTCAGTCTATGAGTTCCATAGGTGTGGTTTTGTATGCAGGGTAATTCAATAAGGATGAATCTAATACCCAATCAATAGAATGTTGTATGCCCCGAAACAGTAGGAACCACTTGGATCCTTAAAATACATCAGTGTAAGAGTCAATTATGGCTTGAATATGAGATGGAGGATACCTACCTTTATTGTCCTTTGGAAAACCACACAAAGCATCACATACTTATTCAAACTAACATGTTTAATAGTTCACCTACTAGAGAGAAAAAAATTAGCATAAGAAGTTATGCTTGTACAATGTAGACCTTACCATCTTTATGAATTATGTAGGTTTTGTGATACCCTTCATAAACTGCTCTTCTATCAAATTGGTAAGGGTTTCCTGCAATGATATCCGTCATCCCAATAGTGGAGTCACATCATAGTCAACAATGTCTCAAAAAGGGATGATGGAAGGTATTTGAACACCTTTGTGTGCTTAATGTGGGTTACTTGACATCCTTGATCCATCCAAACTGGTATGTCCTAAGATGATATGAAATTGCTATTTTGACATCCTCTACCAACTTTTGGAAATACCAAGTTCTTTTGGCAGTCATTATCCTCAAGGATTATGTAGACTAATCTATTTTTTTATCTTGAAGTTTTGTGTGAATAGAGTTTCCTAGTTGTTGGTAGAGTAATCTCTCACCATCAAGTTTAGTTGAGAATCAATGGAGATTGGACTACTAACATCAAGTCATCAACATCTAAAACTCCAGCTTCTTGTTGTTTTTCAACAAGTAGGGCCTTGAATTACTTGGCTTCTTTAGCCATTGAATGTGTGACCCTCTTCATTGGTATGACTCTTCGCATTTTATGATAAGAGTACATAACTTCTTCTTTCCATTGCTAGAAAGAGTTGTGGAACTATTTGCTCCTTTATTCTATCCAATTTTGGTGGTTACCTTTTGAGTGGATCGATTATCCTTTAGTAACTTAGCTTCAATATTGGAAGGTAGTTAAAAAACATGCTCCAGTAAAGAAATCAGGAAGAGTTCTGAATATTTTCTAATGTTAGGACACGAAATTGAAATGAATTTGATGCATAGGGTATCCTTGGTTTATTGTACCTCAATTTTGATGAAGAGCTTGCTGAAGACCTCGATGAACTGTTGGGAAGTATTACCAGGAAGTTGTTAGAGGGATAAAATTTCTTCCTCACAGCTACTTTTAAATCATCCTAGTTTCTCATAGATTGTTGATTTGAGGATGTCGAGGTCTTAGTGTGAGTCTACCACCAATTTAGCTCAAAAAGTGTAATTGCTCTTACTACAATATATAAGAGTGGACAAGCCATAACATCTGATATTTCCATGTATGAGTTAAATTCCATTGAAAAGATTAATTCACATACTTTTCAAGAAAAATTGATCAGGATACACTATAAAGTACAACAAAAGAAATATAATATGGTATAGTAAGTCATTTTAGTAGATCAAGTGAACATGATTAGTGAGGATAGGACCCTAGGCATGTAAAATAGTTAGAGCCATGTGAACTATAGTAAGAAAAGATCAGATTAGATTATAGAAAGTTTTGTATTGTGTGTGTTGTTGTAAAGAGATGAGACTATTTAGTTTTGCCAAACTTCAAGATGTGTGCTCTTTCTTTAATTCATTGTTTCTTTGAAGTTTTAATTTTTTCTCTTTTTTAAAGGTACATAGAAAGAGGACTTTATGCCATAGATTGATGATGGGTGTTGGAGACATTTACCATCATACTCACTCTTTCAGTCAAATTGGCCTAGTTAAACCACTATCCTAAGTTTAATTGACATCAAGGAGCATTAATTATCATCATCCCAGTCACTCCCACGCCTACCTACAGTCAAGGAGGCTAACTTAGCCTTCTCCTACAGTCAAGGAGGCTAACTAGAGCACTCCAGGGGTGATCTATGTGACATTAATGTACCTAATTGCTAACTGGTGGTTACTTTCAGTTCAACCAATCAGTTACAGTCAGTTAAGGTGCCTCCATGCATTTAATATATTATTTAATCATTATTTAATGATTATTTATTATTATTTAATTAACTGGAGTCAACAAGGCACCTTCACCAACTTTTTATGGTCAGTTTAGCTTCAGTTAACCTCATCAGGGTTTATTGGAGTCATGTAGTACTAGCACTTGATGATTGGATTACTATGACATGTGTTTGATCTCCTTTAGTTGAGATTCAGTCATTTATTGCACTCCAACTTCAGTTAGGGTTTGGTGAGTCAATTAGGGTTTTGGTCAAGTGGTTAACTGAGTGAGATTGCATGGCAAAGAGTCAGTTAAGCTAGACTCACTCACTAAATTCGAATTGTCCCTTAGGTATTCGAATTCTTGATGGAGTTAAGCTATTGCTATGCATGGAAATTGTAATCCTTTATTGTTTATATAATATACACAGAGGAAACCTATTTGGTATTCCAGTTATTTTCCAATTCATGAGTATTTGTTAATAATTCTTTGATGATTTTGATTCCTAGTTCCTAGATCATGTGCAAGAATTAATATGGTATCAGAGCATGTGGCGGGACGAAGAACAATCTCTCAAAAACAAGATTTTTGACAGATTTCTCCATGAAATGTGAGCAATAGCTCAATTTTTTTATTTTTCCCTTTATGTTTTGATTTTCGGGTTTCTACAAGTGAAGCATTCGCTACAAGCAAATCCAGATGGCCTCCTCAGTACCTCTGTTGACTCCATACAATTTCCACACATGGAAACTCAAAATGGAGCATCAAATGCATTCCAAAGGACTCTTTAGAGTCGCCATGGACACTGAAGTTGAGCCTGGATCCGTCGTAGAAAAATCAAGATTCTTGAACAAGAAGGATGAAGCCTTCGATTTCTTGTGCCTCTCTATTTCCAATGACCTTCTCTTCCATCTTACGGATCTGAAGACACCAAAACAAATATGGGACAAATTGGAATCTCTGTATGGAAAGCATGATGACATGAGAGTTTATCAACTCGAAAATGAACTCATGTCTTTCCAACCTTCCAATTTCGAGACTCTGAATGATTTCTTTACAAAGTTCAAGCATACAGTTTTTCTCTTGAAGAAATGCAAAGTGGAGAAGGAAGATGACCAGCTCATCCTAGCCATCCTCTCCAAACTTGGGGCTGATTATTTAGTTTTTGTTTCTACATTCCGTGCGGTGAAGCTCACAACTCCCAAATGGAAGATTCCTACACTCGATGTCTTCATTGAGTCCCTAACTAGTGAACATGACAAGCTTGTCAAGATGGGGATCATCCGATCTTCCCATGATCAAGCCCTCTATGTCACGGGGCCCAAAGATGTGAAGGGTAAAGGAAAGTAACATAAAAATCAGAAAACTAAATTTGATACTCCAAAACCTAGATTTGAAAATCAGCAGCATGATGAATCTTCTGGTTCAAGGAAGAAAGGAAAAGGGCACAATGGGAAAGAAAGAATCGGGTGTTCTTACTGCGGGAAGGGTTTTCACCCTGAACATGTCTGCATGAAGAAAAATCTTGATGAAGCAACCTCTCTCCTTGAGAGGAATCACATCAAACTTCCGGAGAGCTTTCGGAGGAGAGATCACCAAGATCGGGAACCACAGCATGAGAAAGGTCATGCCCTCATGGCAAGCACTTCGAAGTCCAAATCCCTGCTGATTGACAGTGGTGCTTCGAATCACATAATGGCTGAAGAAGACTCTTTTTCATCCTTGGATACCATCAAATCCATTCCCATCCACTTGGGAGATGACTCCACCATCATTTCCAAAGGACAAGGTACTGTAAATCTAGAAAATGGTTTTTTTTCTAATGTTTTGTATGTACCATCTCTAGCAGCAAATCTCCTTAGTTTCTATCAAATGACACATACAGGAATGTCTAAATGGGTCTCTTTCAGCCCAAATGATGTTGAGATAACAGAAATTGCATCCAGGAAACTCATTGCAAAAGGTCATGCAAATCATCATGCAAAAGCCTATGAGTTCTTTCACTTTGTTGCGGATGAAAAGCCCACCGCTTTGCTAACTCATGGAAATGAGGTTAGTAGGATGTGGAATGAAAGGTTTGGACATATTAATTTCAAATATTTGTAGCAATTACAGAAAAATTCCATGGTTGAAGGTCTCCCAGTCATCAAGGCAACCACGGGAGTCTGCAAAGGCTGTGTGATTGGAAAGCACCCTGAGCACAAGTTCGATCGGGGGAAGGCAAACCGAGCTACAAGCATATTGGGGCTGATACATTCTGATATCAGTGGTCCAATGCCTGTCACATCCATGAATGGATCAAGGCACGTCCTTACCTTTATTGATGATTTTTCCAGGTATACATGGGTTTTCTTTCTCAAAAAGAAATCAGAGGTATGTGAGAAATTTTCTGAATTGAAGGCTTTGATCGAAAATGCCTCTGGGCTTAAGATCAAGATATTGAGATCTGATAATGGAGGAGAGTATGTCAGTAATGATTTTCTGTCCATTTGCTCCCAAATTGGTATTCAGGTCCAACATTCAATTCCCTACACTCCCCAGCAGAACGGAGTAGCAGAAAGGAAGAACTGGTCTCTCAAAGAGATGACCACCTGTATGTTGGAGTCAAAGAAGCTTGCTGCAAATTTGTGGGCTGAAGCCATGCATGCTGCAACAGAAATTTAGAACAGGGTACCACATTCATCCGTTAAAGGAAAGACTCCTTTCAAAGCATACTTTGGACACAAGCCAGATGTGTCGAACCTACGGGTGTTTGGGTCCACTGCATGGACCCGGATTCCGCTTGATAAAATAAGGGCTTTGCAACCGCAGAGCATAGAATGTCTGTTTATTGGATATCCTGATGAATCTAAAGGATTCAAGCTTCTGGATATCAATACCAAATAGATCATCATCGAGAGAAGTGTCAAGTTCGATGAGCCTCTTCAGGAGGTGGAACTAGTGGAGGAGAAAACTGCTGAAATTTCTTCCTATTCCACTGAATATTTGGATGATGAAATTGGAGGTGATGACCCTGATTTGGATCCTATGATTTCTGATAGCAGTGAACAAAAAACATCAGATACTGAATCAGAACTTGAAGTGCAAACTCATCTTCCTACATGGGCCCGACAAACACTCTCCTCCGCAGGAGACAACATTGGAAATCCGGATGATCCAAGGAGAACCCGGTCTGATTTCCAAAGAGCAGGTATTGCACTCTCTTGTTCTGATATTTTGCTGTCCGAAAATTTCTATTTCATGATTAGTTCAGATCCAAAATATTACTACCATGCTCGGAAGGATCCGAGATGGCAAGTTGACATGGATGAAGAGATGAATTCTCTTCAGAAAAACACTACTTGGGAGCTAGTTTCTCTTCCTCCGGGAAGGAAATTGGTTCAATGCAAGTGGGTGTTTCGGACAAATTTTGCTGCTGATGGAAGCACCTAAAAATATAAGGCAAGGCTGGTAGCAAAAGGTTTCTCTCAGGTCCAAGGAGTGGACTACCATGAGACCTTTGCACCGGTTGCAAAAATGGACTCCATCCGCCTTGTTTTTGCTATTTCTGCATCCAAGCACTGGGAGGTGCATCACATGGATGTTAAGTCAGAATTTATGCATGGAGATCTTCATGAGGAGATATACATGAAACAGCCTAAGGGCTACATCACTGATCCATCTTTGTTTTGCAAGCTAAAGAAGTCACTATACGAGTTAAAACAGGCCCCAAGAGAGTGATATTCCAAGATGGATGCCTTCCTTCTCTCGCAAAATTTTCAGAGATGTACATCAGATCCAAATGTGTATTTACATCAGAATGATGGTCATATTATTATTATTGTTTTATATGTTGATGACTTACTGATCACAGGTAGCACAATTGCCTCCATTTCAGCCATCAAAACTGCTCTCCACAATGCCTTTGAAATGAGTGATTTGGGGCTTCTAAAACAATTTTTGGGGCTCGAAATCGAGCAAAATTATGATGGGATTATGGTCACTCAGTCAAAATACATTTCAGACCTGTTATTCAAGTTTAACATGGCTGAATGTATGCCTGCACCATTCCCTTTCCTTTCAGGGATCAGCCTTGAAGAAGGAAAAAGAACACCTCCCATGGACTGCACTATCTATCGACAGTTGATTGGTAGCTTATTGTACTTGACACATTCTAGGCCTGATATTTGTTATGACGTGAATTCTGTATCAAGATACATGCAGCAGCCTCATGATCTTCATTGGAAGGCAGCCAAGAGGATCCTCCAGTACATTCAGGGAACCAGGACCTACGACATTCACTATGCTGCAGACTTTGAGCTAGAGCTGGTTGGATACATAGATTCCAATTGGGCGAGTGATTCTATTGATCGGAAGTCAAATTCCAGATATGTATTCATGTTTGGTGGTGGCCCTATTTGCTGGTCAAGCAAAAAGCAGGCTGCCATAGCACTATCTTCAGCAGAGGCCGAGTATCGAGGAGCGGTGAAAGCTTGCATCCAAGCAGTTTGATTGCAAGGAATTCTTTCAGAGTTTGATCTTGGTAGTACTTTGTCCACTGTTCTCTTCTATGACAACCAGAGTGCTATTAAGATATCCATGGATCCAGTTACCAGGCATAGGACCAAACATGTTGAAATTCACATGCACTACATCAGGGAGCTAGTGCATGACAGGACTATCATTCTGCAATACTGCTCGACTGATGAGTAGATTGCAGACATCTTCACCAAGAGATTTTCAGAAAAGAAGTTCACTTACCTCCGTTCACTGTTGGGGGTGAGTTCATTAGGGTGATCCAGACTACTTTTAGTGTTCAACTTGAGGGGGGGTTTTTTCCCACTGGGTTTTCCCTCTTTTCCTCACTTAGTTTGTTTTGAGCATTGTTTCAGTTTCTTATTTACAGGGTGACCTATGGCCTTTGTTGCCAGGGCCCTAGCATTTTATGCATCTATGTTTTCTATCTCTTCCTGAGTATAGCTTAAGGGGGGGTGTTGGAGACATTTACCATCATACTCACTCTTTCAGTCAAATTGGCCTAGTTAAACCACTATCCTAAGTTTAATTGACATCAAGGAGCATTAATTATCATCATCCCAGTCACTCCCATGCCTACCTACAGTCAAGGAGGCTAACTTAGCCTTCTACTACAGTCAAGGAGGCTAACTAGAGCACTCCAGGGGTGATCTGTGTGACATTAATGCACCTAATTGCTAACTGGTGGTTAATTTCAGTTCAACCAATCAGTTACAGTTAGTTAAGGCACCTCCATGCATTAAATATATTATTTAATCATTATTTAATGATTATTTATTATTATTTAATGAACTGGAGTCAACAAGGCACCTTCACCAACTTTTGATGGTCAGTTCAGCTTCAGTTAACCTCATCGGGGTTTATTGGAGTCATGCAGTACTAGCACTGGATGATTGGATTGTTATGACATGTGTTTGATCTCCTTTAGTTGAGATTCAGTCATTTATTGCACTCCAACTTCAGTTAGGGTTTGGTGAGTCAATTAGGGTTTTGGTCAGGTGGTTAACTGAGTGAGATTGCATGGCAAAGAGTCAGTTAAGCTAGACTCACTCACTGAATTTGAATTGTCCCTTAGGTATTCGAATTCTTCATGGAGTTAAGCTATTGCTATGCATGGAAATTGTAATCCTTTATTGTTTATATAATATACAGAGAGGAAACCTATTTGGTATTCCAGTTATTTTCCAATTCATGAGTGTTTGTTAATAATTCTTTGATGATTTTGATTCCTAGTTCCTAGATCATGTGCAAGAATTAATAATGGGAAATACATATCATGTTTGATGAAATCTTAAAGGAGTCTACTGAGAAAGTACAGTTTACATAAAATTATAATATCCAAAAAGCAACTGATGAGGAAAATGTAGCAACACAAGCGAATTTGGATGCAATTGATGATCTTAATGATGCAATGACTACTATTTTCACCAGTGCACCTAGTGCTACAACCAGTGCCGATATTAGTCTTACATGATTATTAGACGAGTCCGTTCACTATGAGACTTTCTTCTCTATCTTAGGAAGTGAAACCCAAAATAATGGAAGGTGTTATGCTTGTTTATCAATCTTAGATGACTTGAAAAAAATTTCAGTTAAAAAATCACCACCTACAACTTACCTGGAGCTTATATTGCACCTTTTCAAGGTACTAATTTTCCCCTTAACAAGTAATCTAAACATAACAAAGTGTGAAGTGAAAAGGGCGGTGAATATTGCACTAGATACAGCCAAGAATATTGCACCGAATTTGACCATTTTAACTGACTATGCGATATTTTCATTTTAACAAATATTTACACACTATTGCTGTAAGTGATTGTCACTTATCATGTTTTGGGAGAAAGACACCATGCACTGATATTTTAGTATTTACATTAACAACTCATTCGTGACATCAAATGCATTAAGCAAAATCAAATCTGAACATATCAAATATGAGAGAGTTCACATGCCTAGGAATAAAGCATTGAAATGACTGAGTAAATAACTTAGTGTGCCCATAAATACTGCTACAGATATATCATCTCCACCATAGTTAATTTTTCACCATGTGATGAATTAAAGTGTTGTAGATGGCCTTCAAAATTTTTGGATTTCAACACAGGAGACACCCTTCATAGGGTAACGCTGCTACAAGTTCAGTTCACTTAATAGTGACAATCTCTTCTGTTACATGACTTGGAGGTATTACCCATCAGAAAGAATTCTTAAAGACTCCAATATTGCAAGCAATCATCCATATCACACGGAAAGACATCTCCTTGTTTGGCTAACTTACTATCAAATCAGAAAAGTCAATCATTCTCTGGTTGGCGTCTCAGTAAGGCTGGTCGGGTTCGACCGATCGGTTGGAGGTTTTAACTTGCCTTGGGGTTTTGCCTAAGTCGATTATGGTAAGTAAGGAGTCATAGAAGTATCAGGAACTAGATTCAACTACCATGTTGAGCAATGAAAGAAATCAAAGAGATGAGATTTCATTATCTTTCATACACTTTTTTGGCCTCGACCCTCCTCGACCCCTCCTGTGAATAGATCTCCTCCACTTTGCCCTATGTGTGGCCTTGACCTCTCCCGTGAACATATCTCCTACACTTTTCCCTACTTTTCCCTATGTGTGGCATCCGCCACTCCTGTGAATAGATTTGCTGATTAGATCCAATGGACCTTTGATTTGATCACAATAGAAAATAAAAAATAAAAATGGAGGTTAACAATATGAAATGATGAAAATCCAAATGGGAAAATGGGTAAATTGGGTTCCCTCTCAAAATTTTGCTAGTTTAAAATTCCCTCGGATATTTCAAGTTTGCCACAAAATTTCGCATCCTTTCAAATATTTAGGGTCATGGTCACACCATTTGTGCTCTAAAGAGAGCCACCAATATTACACAAACATAAACCAAAGCATATGACCTTTGGTTTTATGCTTTTGTAATCTAATAAGATTATTTTAAATGTTTTAAAGGGGAGAATAAACTCTATAGATTTCTTTCCCCAAGAAACTTTAAATAAAATGGAGTATGACATTAAATGATATTATCTATTATGAGAAAATAATTTAGGATAAGACACCTTGTCTAAATATTTATGTGGAAATCGCATTAACCCTAAATTTGTATATTGCAATTGGAATGAGAGTTCATGTGAGAAAAATTTAGGTAATTAAAGGTTTTGGTTGTTGATTATATTTAACAAACATATCTATAATTCAAAGCTTTTTTTTATTTTATAAATATGAACACTGAAAAACCATTTATGGGTTTAAGGCTTCTTCTTTAGGAATTATTTAATTGTAACAATTGTATTTAAATAAAAGCTTAATTATTCTTGGCAATTGGATCTCTCGTAATTAGAAATGAAATCTCACCTAGACTCACATGATCGCTTCAAATTATTATTTTTATGGTTCTTTTATAGGTATCGAAAGGGTAGCAAGAGTGGGAGGGAATCTCATTAGCCTCGCTGGAAATAAAATAGTTAGATTCCCTTAGGGGCTTGGAATTGAGTCAAACAACCATGCAAAACTATACATGTTTGGACCAATTTTATTGCATGACCTTTTGATCAAGAAAACTATAATATTGGGGGATTCTTTATTTATTGTCCAACAAATGTATAAGAAAGTGAATAGGGAAGGTATTATTTACCAAAGAACCTTGCACATAATTCATCCAAATTTGGAGGGGATTTGTGATGTATAGTATTGAGTTTAATTTACAATTAAAACATATCAATAGACTCATTTACCTATTTAATCGTGTACTTTGAAAATGGAGATCGCGGCATGTGGGTTGGAAAAAAACAACCCACTAATAGTGACACAAACAACTCAAACAAAACATGTGCATCTAAAGTGCATTAAGTGATAAACCTAGGAAACAAGCCATTGAACCTAGAATCATTTCAGAGGTTAATGTTGGGACACATGTAATATCACCTAGTTATGTGGAAAAGTTGGATCTTATGTTATCTTGCATGGGTTTCAATGGTACTAATGGAATTGACCCTCCATGAAAGGATAAACTTACTTGTCTAAGACCATCTTGCTTCATAGGCATAGGAGCACTCCCTCTAATTTTGAACACATTGCATCACAAAAACATTGCTAATGGGTCTGACATAAGCTGTTGTAGCAATCCTTGAACCAAGGTGCTCTATTGAACCACTAAGAATTTGTTAGTATGATGTGGATTTTCTTTGTTACAAAATAAAATCTATTATGATTGGAAGAAATCAATGGAAACACAATGCCAATACAAAGGGTTCCCATTGATTATAGAATGGAGTTGTAATTAGCTTAAACAACACATTTCAATGTTGTATGATATAGAGTTTTTCCATTACAAATTGTACTCTATTGTGATTTGATTCATGGATTAAGAGTTGTTCTCAGCTTCCAAGTTTGTCACATTCATTTCCTTCTAGATTTGAAATGCTTATCATCCTGGAGTATATTGAATAATATTCAGTAGATTGATCAAATGGATTCCTTATAGCCTATGCAACAATATGTTGTTGACTTGTCTTGTCATCTTTGATCACTGGCCTTATACATGACCACATCTCACTACAATGTGTTGCATAACAACCCCTTCACAAGCTTTATACAATAAATTTTTATAAGCTCTCTGCATTGTATTGCCTTGAGATTTATAACAACAACATTTGTGGAAATGTACCTCCTTACATGGGACACGTGCGAGTATACCTTCTTCTTAGGGACATATTGAAGAAATTTCCTAGTTTTCTTCTTTTAGACAACAATCTCAGTTGTGTCCTTACTTCTGAAATAGGAGAGATGATGAAACTAGGAAAGATCGATCTGAAACTGCAATAATGTCACTAGAACCATTCCTTGGAGGATTTTATATCTCAACGAATCCTTCAAAAATAGGCAGTTTAACTAAGGTTTTCGATATTAGAGAAAAATAATTGTTGGAAGTAACCATATCACTAACTCTTGGCCATCTTGTGATGTTTTTGACAAGTTAACCTTGATTATATGGTTTATGTGGAAACACTTAACTATGATGATTTGGATAGTGTTTCAAAGATACAAAATAGCCAATAGTGTTTATAAAATAGTTTTCTAAAATCATATTCAAAACATATTTCTTCAAGTAGTGCAACAAATATAATGCTTTCTGACATTGGAGGAGTCTTGCCTCTTGGTGGGTTTCTGTAATGTCTTGGTGGCAAGCGTTCGAAATAACTCCTAAAACTTGAATATCTACCACATCAAAATAAAATTATTCTATTAGAAATTCCTTCCAACTTTGGAAATTTAATGAGGCTTTATGAATGTATACAAACTTGTCCCTTTCAGGAATATTCCTTTCACTGAGGTGATGAGACCTTGGGGAAGAGCGATCTAGAGATGGTGTACAATAACGTTGAGCATAAGAGTAACGCTGGTTGAATCCATGACCTCTTCTCACACGTTTAGGTGTGCCCTCTAGGCTAGGAATTTTTGCAGCAGTCTGACATTGATTAGGATGGGGAAGTGTGCTCTTATCAACAACAGGACTATGACTTGATCCTCTTGACAACCTTCTTCTTGGATGCCTTCTTTGACTTTTCAAAGGAATTTGAGCTAGGTTTTGTCGTGAATTCCTACTCAAACTCCTTCATGGTCTCCTTCTTAAAGGCACGGGAGCAATCACACTTGGGCTCCTACTTAAATCCTTGTGACTTGGGCTCTTGATTACAACCTTGTGAGCAATCACACACTTGGGCTCTTGCTCAAACTCATTTGAGGAATTCTACTCAATACCATTCTGGGACTTCTACTCAGGATCTTGCTTGATATTCTCCTAGGACTCTCACTTTGGCTCCTGCTCAAGCTCCTTCTTGGACTTCTTCTCAAGATTCTTCTAGGGCTTCTACTCAAACTCTTATGAGGGCTCCTGCTGGGACTCCTTGGAGAGAAAATTCCATTTTTTAGATTAACAAGACAAAAAAGTGCACGACGTACAATTATACAACACCAAACTATATGAAATAATATATATACAACAATATAACATTTATGGTCAGTTAAAAATTCAACAATGGCATATCATGATGCTTACAAATTAAAAGATAAATGTACCTTAATCAACTACAACTATAATCTTATCTTTGGATGGAAATATTTCACCACAATTAGAAATCTTAACTGGAACAATAGGTCTTCCTTGATTTGTAGTTCATAATTGTTCAATTTTCTTTAGTTCATCTATTCCCTCAACAACTCTTCCAAAGAAGACATGCTTGTTGCCGATAATAAGAAAAGGGACATTAATTATATGAGAGTAAAAAAGAAAATAGATATGGGGAGAGGAAACATATCCAAATTAGTCATAAAAATGTTAGCCTCACCCCCTTAGTAGCATATAGACCAACTGAATTGGACTGAAGAGGACTGCCTACAAATATTGATCATAATTTAAAATGTCAAATGGTAAAAATACACTGGTGTCTGGCATCCAAATAAAGTAACCCATTATTTCAAGGTAAAGGAATCTTGTATTTATAAAATACGAAATTTCCATATGGTGACACTCATGAGTCATGGATAAAGAGAAAATATGCCAATCACAACCAACATGTAATGCTGCTCAGACAAACTCAGGTGAATACAAAAAATCATAGATATGGAATCAATTATATACCCATCAAGATGAGGTGTTGCTGCAAAAGTAATAAAGAAATGAGAACCATTGGTGTTCTAAGATACAAAATTTCCATATGGTGACACTTGTGAGTCATGGATAAAGAGAAAATATGCCAATCACAAACAACATGTAATGCTTCTCATACAAACTCAGGTGAATACAAAGTCTGTGGGACTTGATGGATTAATATTTTATGGAATCAACAAACCAATTACACATTGAGTGAACAAAATAAAAAATGGAGAAAAGCCTAAGTATATCTCATCAAAAGAACCATTGACAGTTTTGCGCCCAAGTCTATACTTGTTATTTATGTGTGACTCCATGTCATAGGATGTCACAATTTTAGACCCTATGTGCACACATTCAAGGTTAATATGCACATTTTGGTACCTACAATCATGTCCCAACACCCCCCCCCCACACTTCAACATCTACACATTTTCTAGATTTGTGCATACACTTTGTCATCATGAGATTTGTGGAAATGGCCATATTTTGATGAAGATCTCTACACTAAACTAGAATATGAAAATATATTAATGCACAACAATATTTAAAAAGTTTCTTGTCAAGTTATGGTTGTCTCAAATGGTTCCCTTTAGCACTAAAGTGCATTCTACATGCAACATACTATAATTTCTTGAAAAATTCAGTGAACCAGCAACATACTTGGTTGTAATGATAAATAATCAAGTTTTATGCAATCAAGCACTAGCAAAATGAAGTCAAGAAATATAACAAGGATACCATATTTGGAATATATTAGGAAAATTTCTTGTAATGGCAAGCTCAATAAAGGGTCGCGGTCTTATATTTCATACCTGTAAAAATGAGCTTATGGTCATTGGAGGCCAAAGAAGACTTGAAGGTGAAAATATAGAGTTGAATTTCTCGCATCCTACACCTAAAGGAGGAGCTTTGAAATGGAATTTGCTAACAGTTAAGGAATATGTAAGAGTTCTACCTCTCACATATGAAACCATCCTATTGGCATCGATTCCTTGTTCAATGGTTATCAAAAATACATTTGATATTTTTCCACTTTCATATTTAGCCTATCAATACCTCTGTATTGGAATGCTGAATTCTCTACCAGCTCTTAGTAATGATCTGAACAAGGCAAATTCCTTTGTCGTAGCAGTGGCTCTTAAAATTGCTGGCATATTTGGAAAATGTAATACTATGAACATGTGACAGAGTATATTGCAAAATATCTAGTAATCAAGAGTAATATTAGCAGTGGGGATTTACAGATGTTTGTAGAAGGAAATATCATTGGGACTCTATGGTTTCGAATCCTCCAACTAGTAAAGTAGCAGGTCTACATTACCAGCATTCAAATCCCATATTTTGAAGATCAACAATAAAGATCAACCCCATATTCAAGGGCATCAAATCGAGCATTTCCATGCAGTCATTTAACAAGTGGTATTCAAAGGAGGGACAAAGGAGGGACAAATATCAAAGTATAGGATGTTCAAGCATATTTGGGTCATAGATTGAACACTTGAAAGGTATAGGATTCCAAGAAATCATCTCTAGATTTATGGAAATAGTGGGGCATATATCATCAAATTTCAGGTAGAATATCAGTTGATAGTTATAGTCAAACCTTATATTTTAAGGGAATCAAACTCAGCAACAGTACTAGAGTTTAGCAAATCAACTCAACAACAATACTTAGCATTTAGAAAATCAACTCAATAGCAGTACTTAGCATTTAGCAAATCAAATCCAAGTGTAGCATTTCCTGGCTCTATGTTGAATGTTTTTCTTGTCGAAATTCATGGCGCAATTCATGTCACTAACCCTGGATTCATATATGGTGCTATGCTATTTAGGATGTTTTTTTGGAGGCTATTATTGGCGTTACATGTGATGCTTTTGTGGATGCTAATTGGGATGTTAATTGGGATGCTAATTGGGACGTTAATTAGGATGCTAATTGTGATCCTAATAGGGACGATAATTGGGATGCTAATTATCGTCCAAGATAACACCAACTTTTAAAAATGGACGATATTTGGGATGCTAATTGGGATGCTACTTGGGACGCTAATTGGGACGCTAATTGGGATGCTAATTGGGAAGCTAATTAGGACACTAATTGGGATGCTAATTAGCATCCAAAATAACGCCAACTTTTAAAAAGGGACGTTAATTAGGATTCTAATTGGAATGCTAATTGGGATTCTAATGGGGATGCTAATTGGGATGCTTATTGGGATGTTAATTGGGATGCTAATTATCATCCAAAATAGCACCAACTTTTAAAAAGGGACGCTAATTGGGATGCTAATTGGGATGTTGATTGGGACGCTGATTGAGACGCTAATTGGGATGCTAATAAGGACTCTAATTGGGACGTTATTTGGGATGCTAATTAGCGTCCAAAATAGCATCAAATTTTAAAAAGGGACGCAAATAAAGCAATTAAAAACGCCATCCCATGGAAAAGCGTCCACTTTGTCCAAAAAATGATGAAAAATACACTAAAAGGGATAGTGGACGCTAAAAAGGAAGCTAAAAGGGACGCTAATCACAGGGTTTTGTTGCAGTGAAATATGCTACAGGAAGCTTCCACATTCAATGACATAGCCAATAACATAACTAGAATTAATGCTTCTTTGGAAGATAGGAAAGAAGATCATCAATCTACTATGCTCGAAGTAGAAGGTAAAATATCAAATACATCTATTTCTATGCTTATTGATTCAGGAGCTAGTTTAAGTTACATTGCACCAAGAGTACTTGAAAAATGTAAACTTAGTAAGGAAAAACAAAAGAATGCATGGTTGGTACAATTAGCAACTGGAATGAAAAGGATGGTTACTGAATTATTTAAGGATTGCATATTAAGTTTCAATGGCTTGGATACTACAGTTAATCTAAACATACTTATGTTAGGATCGTATGATATTTTGATAGGTATGGATTGGTTAGAAGCTCATAAAGACATTATTGATTGTTTACATAAAAGTTTTGATTGCATGGACGAAGAGTGTAGAATTCATACAGTAAAAGGAATTTATAGACCTATATCTACATGAGAAATATCCGTGGTACAATTAAAAAAATGCCTTAGAAAAGGGTGTCAGCTTCATGCGATCAAATTTAAAGAAATTGAACCTAAAAAGTAAAAAAAAACAATGGAACAGTTTTATATTTTGAAGGAATTTCATGATGTATTTCCCGTAGAAATACCTGTATTACCACCTAAAATAGATTTAGATTTTACCATATATCTGATGCCGGGTTCAACACTGGTATCAAGAACTCCATGTCGTATGACTAATCCATAATTGACAAAATTAAGAATGCAGATACATGAATTATTGGACAATGTATATATTCATCCTAGTGTATTTCCATGGGGAACACCCTTGTTGTTTGTTAAAAATAAGGATGGAACTTTCAGAAAGTGCATAGATGTCTGACAATCAATTTAGATGACGGTTAAAAATAAATATCCTTTACCAAGAATAGATGATCTGTTTGATCAGATTGGTGGAGCAAAAATATTTTCAAAAAATGATCTCAGATCAAGATTCCATCAGGTACGGGTTAAAGATGATGGAATCCATAAAACTGCATTTCGAACCAAATATGGACAATATGAATTTGTTGTAATTCCATTTGGTTTAATAAATGCTCCTGCAACATTTATGAATTTGATGAATAATGTGCTGAAGAAAATTTTGGATAAATTTGTCTTAGTATTTATTGATGATATTCTAGTATATTCAAAGAGTGAGGCAGAGCATGAAGGGATCTTAAGGAAGTTTTTGGAAACTTTAAGGGAACATCATCTATGTGCAAAACTAATTAAGTGTGACTTTTATAAAACATAAGTACAATAATTAGGACATGTTATTTTGGAAAGGGGAATAGCAGTTGATCCTGCAATAATCAAGGCTATATTGGAATGGAATGCACCAAAATATGTACATGATATAATATATTTTATGGGGTTAACAAGATACTACCGCAGATTCATAGAAAAGTCTTCCAAAATAGCTTACCCTATAACCACTTTGCAAAAGAAAAGTGTTTGATTTATCTGGAATCAACAATGTCAAGATAGTTTTGAGAAACTAAAAAAATTATTGACAACAACACCAGTATTAAAAATTGTTGATCCAAGTAAGAACTTTGTGGTATGCACTAATGCAAGTAAAGAAGGGTTAGGAGGGGTTTTAACTCAAGAAGGTCATGTAATCTTCTATGAATTATGGAAACAAAATGAGCATGAGAAGAATTATGTAGTACATGATATGGAGTTGGAAAGTATCATTCATACCCTTAAGATCTCACGCCATTATATAATAGGAGTTACATTTATGTTATTAATAGACAATATTGGGTTAAAATACTTATTTCATTAGAAAACATTAAATGCCCATCAAGCCAGGTGGCTTTCATTTCTGAGTGAGTATGATTTCAAAATTAAACACATAAAAGGAAAGGAAAGCATAGTAGAAGATGCATTAATACGAAAAAAATATAAAATGCATTCAGTGTTGATTAACAATTATGAATAGGATTTCAAAAATTTGTTAAATGAAGAATCAATTAATGATGAGTAATATAGGAATTGGGAGGAAAAATCTAACCAGGAAAATTTCGTAACAGAAGAGAGTCTGTATGATATTGATACATAATGGTTTCTACGTTTCAAAAATTGAAGTTATGTGCATAATCAATACAATGTAAAGTTGGTCATTTTTAAAGAAATGGATGATTACCCGTATGCAGGACATCTTGGATATCAGAAATTTATAAAAACTTAAAAAAAAGATTTTTATTGGCCAAATATGAAAAGAGAATCAATTGAATATGTGTCCCACTGTTTCACTTGTCAATAGGTTAAGGCCATTCACCAACACCCAACCAGATTATTGCATCCTATACCTATAATAGAGTGGAAACAGGAAACTGTGAAGAACTGCCCGCAATAAACAATGAGAATGCATGATATAACATAAATATTGGAGCACAAAAGAGATTTTATTGATCACAGGTCACTTCGAGGGGGAAACCTCCTTTGAACAAGATCAATACAAAATAACTCTGGGATGCATTCATTAGCCTTAATACATACTTATATACTAAATCTAATCTTAAAAAACTATTAATCCCCATGAATGTAGGATAATGCAACATATTAACTGGACGACTTAACAACTATTACTTACTCCCCATGAATGTGGGATGATACAACATACTAATGGGATGAATTACAAAATTATATGCGTCTGACAAAATATACTAACAAAATAAAAAGGAGGGTTAACATGGGTTCTTAACATCCCCTCCCTCTTATAAAATCTTTGTCCTCAAAGCTTTAGATGTGGGAACTGTTGCTAAATCTGAAGGAGTGGTTCCCATGTAGAATCCTTTGGTTGCATGTTGTTCCACTGAGTTAATACCTCTATGATGGACCGAGAGTGAAGCTGATGAGTGCGCTTATTGAGGATGGCTGAGAGCACAAAAATAACTATATTTGGAGAGTCAGGCAACCACAACCAAGATGACAGTCTTCCCTCCATATTTAGGGAGCCCTTCAATGAAATCCATTGAAAAATATGTCCAAATCTTTGTAGGGATGGGATAGGCTTTGAGCAAGGCGAGGAGGAGTGTAGTTTCACCCTTGTGGCACTAGAAGGTATCACATTCGGCAACCATCTGTTGAATTTCCTATTTCATTCCTTCCAAAAGAGGTTATGTCATGCTTGCTCATATGTTTTGAGGAACCTAGAGTTCCATGTCAATGGAGATGCATGGAGTTCATAGAAGACATCCTGGTGAAGATATGTGCTCTAGGAAAGCACCAGATGACCCTTGTATCTCAGAGAAGAACCATCCCAAGAGTAATGTAGTGCAACAGAAGGATTACTGGCCAAATGTCGAATGATTTTAGATAAGGAAGATTCATTAACATAGCCTTGTTGAACATATTGTAACTAATGTGGAATCGACATATAAATAGTTGAAAAAGAATCATGGTCATCAAACATGCGGGAAAGAGCATCCTCCACAATAGTTTCCTTACCCTTCTAGTAAGTGATGTCATAATCATAACCCATGATTTTTCTAACCCATTTCTATTGTGTTGGGGAAGAGACCTATTGTTCTAGGAAATATTATAGACTTTGGTGATTAGTATTGATGTAGAAATGATTCCCTAAGAGGTATGGATGCCGCGAATACTGCATGCAAAATAACCATCATTTCCTTCTCATATGTAGAGGTGGCTAAATTATTACCGGAAATGGATTTGCTGGTGAATGCAATGGGATGTTCATCTTAGAGGAGGACAACACCAAGTCTATTGCCGCAAGCATCACTCTCAATAGTGAAGGGGTTGGAAAACTAGGCATACCTAGAACAGGTGTGGTACACATAGCTTGTTTTAGTTTGTCAAATGCACACTCGGCAACATGTGTCGATGTAAAAGAATCCTTTTTCAGTAGAGTTGTTAATGGAGCTACAATATTCCCATAATCCTTGGAAAACTTGCGGTAGTAGCTAGTCAGTCCAAAAAACCCATGAATGCTCTTCAATGTTTGAGGATGTGACCAATTTTTCATGGCATCTATTTTGGTAGGATTGACATGAATCCCTTGTGCTGAAACAATATGCCCGAGATACTCTACTTCCTTCTTCCCAAAAACACATTTAGACTATTTGGAATAAAGATGATGATCACAGAAAAGTTGCAGTACAAGATCCAGATGTTGGATATGTTCATCCCATATTTTACTATAGACGAGGATCTCATCAAAGAAGACCAAAATGAAGTTTCACAAGTAGGGATGGATTATTTTATTCATCAATTCCTGGAACGTGGAAGGAGAATTTGTGAGGAAAAATGGCATGAACAAAAATTCATAGTGGTCATCATGTGTGAGGAAAGCTGTTTTAGAGATATTATCCTCACGAACTTGAATTTGGTGATACCCAAAACGAAGATCCAACTTGGAGCTCATCAACAACAAGAATTGTTAACTTATCCTTGATTGTGATGTGATTAAGTGCTCGAAATTCAATGCAGAGGTGCCATGACCCATCCTTTTTTCAAACAAGAATAAGTAATTAAGAGAAGGAACTAGTACTAGGGCAAATAATACCTTGGTTCAGTAAGTCATGGACAAGCATATCAATATCTGTCTTATGGTGAAATGGGTAGAGATAGGGCCTAATATTGGGAGGGACGCTTCCAGGAAGGAGAGGAATATGGTGGTCCTTTGGTCTTGAAGGTGGAAATCCCACTAGCTCAACAAACACACATGCATATCGATACAAATTTGTTGTAGATCCAAGGGAGTAGTTGAGACTACTGAAGATTGCATTTGAATGAATGGAGCTGAGTGCTGACGCCATGTGAACTCTTCTTAAGAATATTTTCCATGCGATGTGAACTGATGATGATGAGAGAACCTAGTTGTAAGCCCCACAATGTTTTTTTTTACCATTGATTGAAAAATGCATCCAAAGTTCAGCAAAATCCTATAAAATGGTTCAAGTGTGCGTAACCATTGAGCATAAAAAACCACATCACATCCGCCTAAGGGAAAGGAAAACATGTAAGAGAGCAAGTTATAATCCCCCTGTTGAGGCCTGGAAAATCGCAGGCGGCAACAGTAAGGGATTCTCCCCAATCAACATTCCCAACTATCCCATTGACTGTTTGGTATAGGGAATCCGTCCGGTTTGCGGTCCAGCTACCGTAGGTCAAGTAACAAAACAAAGGCTTTATCGGTTGCGGCCCGGTCCACCAAGTTTTTTGTGTTTTGACTTAAGATATGAAATGCAAGTGCCTAACTCAATGCAGGGTGATAAAGATGCCAGGAGTAGTCACAATGTGATGCATAGGTTCTTACCTTTCATCTTATGGCTCATAGGCATCCCAATCACATACAAAAAAAAACAAATTGACTATCTAAACTATCCTTAGGGAGCAGAATTAGCATTTATTGGTGAGTAATACATTTTGTACGTGCATAATGAAGAATTACAGATAGCTGATACTTCATTCAAGATACATGAACAATTACGGATATTCAAATAACCAGATAGCCGATCATTTTATAAGCAACATTTCTTACTCACAGTGGAAGAAATCCTGAAGATACTGAAGAAAATTTAACAAAACATAGGTTCAGAAATTAAACATTCTCACAGCAAATGAAACATGGCTGAAAACGAAATAGTTCCTCTTCAGCATTATTCCTTGAGTTGCATTGATACATTCCACATTTCACTCTCTCCAGCAGGCAAACTTGTAGTTTTTTCTCTGCAAAACGAAATAGTTCCTCTTACAAATAAACATTACAAAATTCTCCAGGGAAAAATCCCTTTCTCAGTTCCACCTTTCAATATTTAAACTACCCTTACAAAGTGCTTCGTTTTCCCCCCAGATGCATGACTTTTCAGTTTCTCAAACGCTTCATATTCTGGTTTTTTGTCTGTATGCAATCATGAACCCACTTGGTGACTGATCCATTCCTCGAATCTGCCTATTCATTGTTCCAGATTTCATCTTTTTTCTGTCATTGATCTCCTCAATGATTCCCCTGGATTCAGTTATGCTTCTTCCAAAAGGTTCGGCTTTCTCCATGCCATAGTAGTTTGACCACTCTCTCGAACCAACCTGCAATCAACCGACAAGTATCATTTATCGAAAGGCGTTACGAGCAACATCTGACTCTAACAATCGAACGACTATGCCTCAAGGGAACGACCTGGTGCATCTCCGGTTCTGAGCGGAAAAAGATCAAGCCTTGGGCGGGAAACTAATGAATCGATATTTGGAAGGAAGTAAGCTCGGAGACCAAAAGGTTCTCCCAGCCGTAACGGCGGGCGAGGCTTAATTCGTGGGCCAGCAAAATGCAAGCAAGAGGGGCTTTAAATCAGCCATCGGACGATTTTGAGCTTCGGGGGCCAGAAGACTTTCAGAGCCGCAATGGCGGAAAAGAGAGCTTGGAGATGCACGAAGCGGGCGGGAGAAATAATCGGACGTCGGGCGACTTTAACATCGGAATTTAAAAGAATCTCCCAGCCGCAACGACGGAAAAGGGAAGACTGGAGCCAAGCGACGCGGGGAGGAACGCTTAATCAGTGATCGGAAGTCATTTGAATCAAAAGCTTAATAGCTTTCCCAGCCGAAACGGTGGAAGGGTAAAACTACAGGCAAGAGATTACACAGCTCATACGAATCGGGCGTCGGAGAGATTAGGGCGTCGAAAGCTAAAATGATCTTAGAGCCGCAATGGCGCCAGAGCAGAAAAATCACAGCTTTCGATCTGACATCGAAAAGAGGCCCGATTCACAGGAAAATTCAAGTATCAAACAGTTTTAAAAATCAGCCGCAGCTAGATTGATTCTTTCTTCAGGATGGCAACTCTGACGAACAAAGATTTTCCTTTTCTTCGACTAGTAAACCAGACATCCATGACTCAAACCGGAACTAAACAAGGCACAGATAGACCAGCTGACATCCAATCTTCAAAGTAAAACGAATAGAAGATACACCCAAGAGGCTTAAGAGTTTAACGATCAAAACAAGCAAAACGATGAGGAGGGGCCCATAATTTAAAAAATAAATTTGGGGAGAGTGGTTGCGGCAGCAACACCCCCATAGAGATTCGCACATTACGACACTTCCCTTTGCAAGGTAAGGTGCCCCCATTGGGAATCGTGACTTCAAAGTTGGAGCAAGGATGGACAAAAAAATTAGCCTGTTTGGCGATCCTGGGGTCAATGAAGTTATGAGTGCTACCAGAATCATTGAGTATTGTAAGAGGGAGTTTTTTGAAGAAACCTATGACCTGCATGGTTTGTTGGGTGATGAATCCAACTAATGCATGGAGAGATATCTCTAGTGGGTCGTATGCAGGAGGAAGGTCAACATGCAGTTGTTGAATGTCACCCTCAACATCGACTGGATCCTGAGCATCATAAAAACTTTCAGGTGCATGAGGAGAATCCACATCCAAGAGATAAATATTTGGCTCAACACATTGATGTCCCCGCGTGAATTTCTCATCACAATTATAACAAATCCCTTTTTCTCGATGTTCTCGCATCTCCGCTTCAAACAAATGCTTGATAGGGGTGGTTCTAGGAGCTGGTGGAATTTGTGGTCTTTGGGGAACCATATTTGTGAATGGAAAAAGAGTAAATTTGGAGCGTTATTGAGCCATGATATTGACCTCTTCTAGCTTATCAAACCCAAAGGATTCCATCATTGTGTTGGGGTAGAAAATTTTAACCTCAGATCAAATTGCATCCTTCATACCACTGATAAAACAAATCGGGTAGAATGCATTAGGAAATCCTTCGGTGTGATTGGCTAGTTTCTCAAATTATGTCTGATACTCCCTCACAGTTCCAGTTTAGAGAATTTTGGCGAGTGCTCCTATGAATTCATCAAAAGCACTAGGGCCAAATTGTTGCAAAAGGAGTTGGCAGAAATCTATCCAGTTTGGCTCTGCATGATCCTTGATGTACCAACGAAACCATTGAATGGATTCATGTTCCAAATGAAAGGATACAAGCGGGACTTTATTGACATCAAAATTGTTGTGCAGACTGAAATATTTCCCTACCTTGTAAATCGATCAAGTCGGATCATCACCATTGAAGTGAAGAAAATCCGCCTTCGTCCCATGGAAGTTGCTAGAGGAAGATAACCCATTGTCTGCAGAAGACTCAAGATATTGTCATTTGTTCATGGGGGAATGATGAATACAGAGGACAAGAAAATTTTGATCTAGATATTTGATTTTGGACTTGATGGTGGCAAGTTATTCTTCCATTTGTTTATTTGCTACGGCGCGGGTGACAACCATAAGTCGTTCTTTTTTTGGAAATGGGTAGAATAACAAAAATGGAAATGGTTTTATAAAAAAGGAAAATTTTGATTTGGGAAAAACTCTTGGGGGGGGGGGGGGGTAATTGGGGTTTTATGAGGGTTTGGACACTTTCTTAGGGACAGGAAGCAAGAAATGTGAATTTCAAAGGAGGGGTGAATGAATTGGAAAATTTGTCAGAGAGGGGCAAGGAAGAAGAAATGGGAAATGAACACCGTGGAAAATTTTGAAGGAGATTGGGTGAGAATCCAAAAAGTTATGGAAACCCCTAAAAGTAGACAAATGTGGAATTATGTGCTTCAGGAACTGGAACTTGGGATAAGGTATTCAAGGAAGGAATATGTAGAATGATATTAAAAGGGTTACAATGAAGTTTCAAGGTAAATGGATCTAAATCAAAGAAGATATGGAAATGATCTACGGAGGTTCTGGAAAGCTACACTTTATCAACTGGAAATGGAGGAAATGGTATGTGGCATTTTTTGAAATCTAAGATTTATCAACTGTAAATGGATATGGACCCTAGGTATGTTTGAGTTCCTAAAGGTTCAAGGGATTCACTCAACCACCAATGTTTTCTAACGACTTGCGTATTGAGGTAGTACTGCTCACTCCACAGCTCAAGTAAAATTGATAATTGCTTTGTCACAAACAATAGCTCTTGGTTTACCTCACGGGTGGTAAATAGTCAATCAGGTATGGGTTGTTTCACTTTTCTCTTGGAAGGTCCTATCAATGACCATCTACTTTGGGGTTCCTATCATACTCCTCACAATGAGTTTTAGGCCTATGACCAAGTACTTCCTACAATTAAGAGGATAGGGATATTCCCTGATGTGAATGAATAATACCACTATAAGAAGAAGAAATATTGCAATAATCACAGCATCAAGAAGAACTGCAAAAGCAAAAAAAAAATTGGCATAAATTCCACCCAATGAGCCCATGGAAGTGCTTTGATATTAGATGTGAAGAACCTCCTGCAATAAACAATGAGAATGCACGATATAACATAAATATTGGAGCACAAAAGATATTTTATTGATCACAAGCCACTTCGAGGGAGAAACCTCCTTTGAGAAATATCAATACAAAATAACTCTTGGATTCCTTCATTAGCCTCAATACATAGTTATATACTAAGTCTAATTTGAACAACTATTACTCCCCATGGATGTGGGATAATGCAACGTATTAACAGAATGACTTAACAACTATTACTTACTCCCCATGAATGTGGGATGATACAATATACTAATGGGACTACTTACAAAACATCTACGTCCGAAAAAACATACTAACAAAATAAAGATGAGGGTTGACACAGGTTCTTAATAGGACATGTGCATTAATTATGCACAAACTAGATGTGTAATGGTTGAAAACTCACATTTTTAAGTTTAAAAGACTATTGATAACTTTTTTGTGGAACTTGGGAAGTTGCTAATTGAAAGGATGTTTGGGAGGAAATCGAAATTGTAAGCATTGCAATTTGCAAGTATCCGAAGGTATTTCGTAGATCATTAAAAAATTAAAATTTAACAAGGTCCTAGAGCTCATGGGAAGCTTAGCCTAGTGCTTGTTTTGTTAGGTAGAAAGTTTATCAAGGCCTCCAAGTAGAATTTACCAAGGTCTCCTACAATGTGGTAAGAAATAGAAAGTTTGGAGAAAGTCTCAAAATTAATCCTTTCAACGTTTAAACCTTTGAAAATACCTGAGTAGTTTTGGGGAATTTGAAAGTTTAACATTATAAAAGGCTTAAAATTGAGTTTTAAAAAAATCCTAAAATGATTTTAAAAGGATTGAAGGAAACAAACTAAATATTGACCAAGTCTAAATGAGATGTAAAAAGTGTTTTATTACTAAGATACGAATTCAAAATATTTTGAAAGCATAGTGACTTGTTCAAAATGAAAGTAAAGAAAGACAAATAACTTATCACTAAAAAGGGTTCCCAAATTTTTTATTTTGATTTTGGAGAAGTTGTTGAGAGTTCAAGACAATGCTAGTGAATTTATTGAGGGTTCAACATAATGTTAAAATGTTTTTATGAATATATTAGGATTCAAAAATTAATTTACTGTTAGCACCTAATACCAAAAAATTTGAGATGGGTATTGCAACTTAAAGTTCTTCCTAGTTCTAATGAGTAGTTTCTAGATCTGCATATCTATTCAACCTTTACATTTTAGATGTGTAATTTTGATTGGTCATGTAAAGAACACTCCACTTAATAGATTTATGAACAAGTTTATATCAATTTAATACTCTATATTTTGACGTGTAATTTTAATTGGCCATGTAATTCACCACTCCACATTATAGATTTATGGAAAATTTTGTATATGTGTTTTTTTTTATTGAAAGATAATTGAGTTTAAGATGGGGTTACAAAAATTATCTTAACCTTTAACATCGACATTAGAATTGTGTTGTGGTCATAAGTTGGCATTCCTCCTCTATGCCAACTTATTTCATGAACAATTCTAGTTTTCTAACATCATCAACTTATTTCATGAAAACAATTTGTAACATCACAACTCGATTTTAGCCTCATCCTAATATCTTCGAACAAATTGCACTTTTGAAACAAATTGTCGTTTTTCAACATCACAATTAGATTCTAACTTACATCCCTATGTTAGTATCTTGAAATAATTCCAATATCGCTCCTTCAACTCATTATCATTATCATTTTAGAAAATTGAACCACAAATGATTTAGAACAAGGGTAATCTTTTTATGGAATAATAGACTTGAGCGAAGATGTCAGTTAAGAAGATATAGAAATGCAAAGCGAGATACATATAACCATTGTTGCTTCTCTTTCATTTTTGTTGGCTGCTAATAACTCCATAAATTGAGGTTGACGTACTGCTTTTCCCCAGTCCATCGAACTCAGGGTGTCAATGTATAGTTGTTGTAGACTGTAATTTGGTTGATTTTCACTTAATGAACTCAGGGTGTCAATGTATAGTTGTTGTAGACTGTAATCTGGTTGATTTTCACTTAATGGATTCAACTTGTAGTTAACTATTCATATGTCTGTGGATGACACATGAACTATTATATATGATGTGAGCAATGTATGAACCATTGAGAGATGGAAAAACTTATTTTTTCCATAAGGCTCGCCAGATAAAGTATGAGTAGAGAATTAAATGCTCGATAGCTTGATCGTGTATGAGTAGAGAACTAAATGCTTGACAACTTGATGTGTGCACTATCTCTATGCTTCACATCAACAACACTACAACCTTGGATCCCTGACCACATTCCCACAAGGACAATCTTGGAGAACTCTATTTCTAACAGGACAACAGTGATCAACCACGAATAACTAGACAAGCATGGTTCAGGTACACGCTTACGAGCAGAGGCAAAAATGACACAACAAACCAATGACAAGTCGAACACTTAGTGAATTATGATTAGCTAGATCCACGAAGAATTTTGAAACAATGTTAGAACATCTCAAACCCTACTTCTAAGTAAAAACACAAATGGTGTAAATATAAAAGAAAAATATTTCCAATGCTAAAAAAGTAATGGAGGTTCTCTTTGAAAATATAAAGTGGGAAGCATTATCTTGATACCATTTAACAATATATAAGTTTAATTGTATAATTTTAACGTATTGACTTTTTAAAGTTTGATGGCTTAATTTTTGTTTTAAATCATTTAAAAACAATATTTTTCTCCTATAATATAAAATATACTTAAAATAGTTTTAATAAAGGAATAATAAAAAACCTTGTCAAATTGCTTAAAATCTAGAGAGGTACACACAACACTCCTAACTCTTTCAAAACATTTAGAAATATATAATTAAGTTTAATGGTATAATTTTACCATATTGTCTTTATTAAGTTTGATTGCTTAATTTTTGTTTTAAATCGTTTAAAAATAATATTTTTCTTATAACTAAAATATTTTTAATAAAAGACCTTGTCAAATTGGTTAAAATCTAGCCAGCTACACACAACACTTCCAACTTCCTCTAGAGATAAAATTGTTTGTCATTTGTAAACCTTTTTTTTGTAAGTAGTTGAAGCTCACTACTGAGTAAAGTGTATTTATTATTATTCTTTTAATGTTTTTTTAACATTTAATATTTGATTATATTAATATTTAAATTAATTTATTAATATTAATATTTAAATTAATTTATTAATATTAATAATGACGATAGAATTACAATTTTTTTATTAAATTAAAATTTTCAGATAAACACATTTTTAGGACTTAATGAGATGTTTATATTTTAACAATATTTTTAACTTCTTTTATATTTCTAATAATTTTTTTATTTTTAAATATAATTTATTAATTATCTTAAAAAAATATAAAATTAAATTAAATATATTATGATTTTTTAATAATTTAGATTAAAATGTTTTTAAAATTTTATAAAACAAAATGCATTTAAATGTATATAGCTTTGTTTTTATTGAATATTTAAGTGAAGAACTAACTTTGGATGTTTCTTTGGATCTTCTTCATTGGTAATGATATTTTAGTTGACCTTTCTTTTCTTCAACATTGTTAGTTGACAATACTCAATACGTAGAGCATTCAATGCGACTGCAACATACATCCTAACCCTTGGATATTAAATAGTTTTAATCCAAGGGTTAGGATGTCTATTGCAGTCGCATTGAATGCTTTGTAGTAGACTGATTATTGATTGTCGTTAGGACACTCAATACTCAGCCTGCTACAGAGCATTCAATGCGACTGCAACAGACATCCTAACCCTTGGATCTTAAATAGTGTTAATTCAAGGGTTAGGATGTCTGCTGCAGTCACATTGAATGCTCTGTTGACCATAGAATGACCACTATACATACCAATAACACTTATCGTTGTTGTTTGCTTAAAAAACAATAACAACACCACCACTTAACGATGGACAACTTGGTCTATACACGATTGTAGAAGTGGATCCATTACATAGAATAGTGCACACATCAAGCTGTCAAAAAGTTATTTTTTAAATGCTTGAATGTGTTTAGAATGAGTAACCATTTTGGCTTGTTCTAAGAAATATTTAAATGTTTTAAGTTTGGGAGTATCATGGATTTACTTCTATTTATTGGCATAATTTTGGAATTTAAAAAAAAACTTATTCTCTATAAGCATCAACAATGTTTGAATGGCATAACCGGTCATAAAGAAAATGAATTGCTTTAAACCTATATTATCGAATATATGCTGAATTTTTTAATTTCAATATGTTTTAATCATTTAATATATTAAGTTTATATAAGTAATTTTTCAATTAGTTAATATATTAGTTATAAATTTACTACAAGCTACTATTATTTCTATTTTTCCATTACATAATTTTGGTTAAAAAATATAATACGCTATCTTTTCACAATTAATAACATAGGTTATAATTATTTTAGTATTAAAAAACAACTAAAGAATAAAAAGAAATTTGATCAATTTTCATAATTATATCTTTGATATTTGATTATTGTTCTAGTTTTTAAATGACTCTGATGGAGCTTATGGAATTATGTGTCTAGCAATGTCTCCAAATGTACATCATCTCATAGATTATGCTGAGTATCCATTTGAGCTTTGGAACAATTTGGATAAAGATTTTGGTATGCAAGAAGAAGAAGAAGATGAAGCATGGAGCGAACCAAACATCTCCTCATCTTCTCTCTCTCAATATTTCTTGGCGTCTACATTATCTGATGAAGTTGTTCATGATGAAGAAGTCTCTCATACAATTCCTATTGCTACCTTTCTTTTTTATTCGAATGTTTCCTATTTCTATCAAGAAGTAAATATTGAAGAAGAATATTTTTATGTATCTCTTGAAGTTGAAGATCTTGATTCATCTTCTTATGATGCCAAGGATGAAAAATAAGGGACTAATGGAACTCTTATTGCTACTGTTGATGATTCACTCACACATTCAGTCTTCTCTATATCTTCTATCATATATTTTGAGATCTATATGCCAGATATTTGACACCTTGTGCATACATGTCTCCATGATGGTGCGCAACTCAGTGTCTTTCAAGATGATTTCTTAAACAAATCAAGTCTTATTTGTGTCATACTATTATAGCCCAAAATAGCACTTCTCTATTAGTGACAACATTCACATGGTTTCGTGCATGATGACACTTCATGAAAACTTCTTCCAGTCACTCAAAGGACACCTATGAAAGGAGGATCCATATATAGAGTTCTGTAACTATGTTGAACCTCTTATCTAGACCATTGGAAAGGTATCAAACCAAGGAAAAAATTTCTAGAAGACACCAACCCCTGAAAAATGCTTGGAAATACCCTAAACATGGTTTTTTTTTTACCCACTCACGAGTTTTCCTAAGAAAACCTATGTTTCACTAGCCCCTTTTCCTAAGGAAACCCGTGAGTATGTCCTGAAGTGGCCAACAAAATATTGAAACATGAAAATATCAAAGCTGGGGTGGTTTGGGTGGTTTTAGAACTGCTCCTTAGGTTGTAACTAATCCCTATTCGACCATAACTCTTCAGATTAGTATATAAGAGAGGGTGAGGGGTCTATGAAGGAGGAGTTAGCCTTTGTGTTATCTCCTAAATAAATTAGTCATCAATAAATTAGACTTAGAAAAATTATTTTGTGTAGTGATAGGAAGTCAAAAAACATTTTTGAAGATTTTAAGCCTCATTGTGAGAGCTTTGGGTGTTTGATAAAGTATGAAACACTTTGGACTCTATTTTTCTAATAAAAAATCGAAGCTCAGCTTTCGATGGCTTAGGCGAACATCTATAATGTTCATTAGCCATCGAAAAGCCCAATTTTCAGTACCTTAAAAATAAAATTCGGGGCAATTTTAGCCATCGTAATCGCAAGGAAGTTAAAACAGTTGGCACATCGATCACACTCAACAACCGTCAGCATGAAAAGCACTAGCATCAAGCCATTAACCACCAAAAAGATAGGATCGACAGTCAATCATGAGTTGGTAAGAAGTGTCGTTATGAAATTGAGGTGACCTATCTAAGCCCAAACCCTCTCTTCCCTACACCTGTCCCATGTCTGTGATTTGATTACCATGAGCATTGTGTTTCTAGTTCAAATTATTATGTTCCCTACACTTGCTAGTTTGCGGGTCTCATCAAACTACACCATCACCTTGTTCAAAATCGCAATAGCCAATTAAATCCCTCAAAATCATGACCCCCCCTCCTTAATTCATTTCTCATTCCTTGCATGTGTCCTCACTGAGCCAAGATTCCTTAAATCCTGCGTTGTAATTGTCTTCTCCGAGGTTTGAGTTTTCAAATTTGAAGGTGCAGAAGAACAGTCTAGGAAATGAAGAGAGGAGGACCTTCCCTAAGAAAAGAACTGGGTGATATTGGCTACCTAGAATCACACCTAGAGTTATGTCAGTTGTTCAAGGATGCAGGCTACTATAGGTTTTGTGAAAAAATCCAGGGATCTCATGAGCAAGTAGCAGAAGCCTTTTCTCTCACATTTGATGGCTCAAAAGTAGTAATTGGTAGAGAAGAATTCCAGGTGGATGAAGCTCTGATAACTGAAGTGATAGAGATTCCAAGGACTGGATAAAGCTGCTTTAAGACCACTGTCACAAAAAAATGTAGAATTTAGGTCTTACCTGAAACCTAAGCAAAAAAACATTGTATGGAAGAAGAGCATCCCTACATTCTTGCTTGAGGAAAAATGGAAGCACCTGTTGAAGTCAATTCTAGTCTACATAACCTATGAGGGAAGGTACAATAGGGTAATGATATAACATTTCAAATTAATGAATCATTTCACTAGAAGGAGCCCCTTGAATCTTCCTTTTTACCTCTACAAAATCTTGACTAAAATGGCTCATCAAGTTAGAGCCAAGCCAACCAAGATTGCAGGTAGGTTATCCCATCATGGATTGATCAAGCTAATTGTTTTTAATATACTGCAAAGAAGGAACATTGCCTAGACATACTTCCTTTTCTGGAACAAATTTGAGACAGAGTTGCAGCCAGAGGACAAAAGGAATTCTTCTTTAAATAAGTCCTCCACTCCCAGAAGTGGTAAGAAGAAGAGGAGAGCCATCTCTCCAATTGCAGTTGATCAAGCCTCTCCATCTTCTAAGACTAATAATTCCAAAAGGAACCTAGATTTCAGTGAGAAGACATAGAAAGAGGACGCTTCAACACAAGACAAAAATGTCCTTAAACTGCCATACATTGATTTTGAAGATGAAGAAGAGAAGGGAGCTAACCTAGAAAATAAGGTTGCAGTAGGGCATGAGGATCTTCTCTAACCTACACCAAAGGAGAATCAAGGTGAACAAGTGCAGAGACTTCATCTACCAAACCTAGATCCCAGAAGATCGACCAGCTGCTAAGGCAGGTGTATGAACTAGAAGTTCTGGAGAGAGAAATCAAAAGAAGTAATGGAAGATTAACCAAAAGGAATGCTAAATTGTATGACCGTATTCAGGAAATAAAAAGGAAGTATACCAATCTGAAGGAAACTAATCTCAGGTTAATGAAGGAAAACACCAGGCTCTACAGGAAAATCAGGCTGTCAAAGTTGCAAACAAAGAATTCAAGCCCTCAGTCTTGAGCACACCAGAAGCTGGAAACCATAGCGGAGGTAGCAATGAATCTTTGTGATCCAGAGGCAACCTATGATACTGCTGCCATCCCAAACCCTATACAAGTTACAAAGAAACCAGAGGGTCCGCACTTAATCTTTAAAGCATTAGGGTAAAAGTGTGATTGCAATTTTGATTAAATTTTAAAATAGGATTTTTGGTGGCTTAGATGAACAACACAGCTATTCATTAGCCACTAAAAACAGAGCTTTTAGAATCTTACAGGCTCAGATGTTTGCTTCCTTAGCCACCGAAAGTGTAGAACAGTGCATAGAAGCATATTTTTGCACATAATTGACTTTTGATGATCCAAACACCTCGAGGATGATTTATAAGGTTAGAAAATAATTAAGGGAAACAATATTTAGGATTTGTTTTAGTGTTGAAGGTGCCAGCGAGGTGATCTAGAAAACTTATCCTACCTACTTTGATAAAGGGTGACTTGGCTGCCAAATGGAAAGTTTGAATTCTACTTCAGTTTCTACTACAGCTGTTAAAGAGGTCGAAGATGAGGAAGATTTTTGGAGTTAGGGAGATTGACAATCAAGATGGGATCTTTTCCTATTTTTTTAGAAAATATTTATGACTGTCTATTTTTAGTAAATTTGATCTAGTTTTTCAGGATCTAGAATCAATTTTGTAAAGACTATAAATCTTTTGACTACTATGGAAGAAAGGGTTCGAATTTGGATACTATTTCATACTTGTACTCTCAAACTTCTCATTTTCATGCCAATAATATAAGCTTCTTTTGCCATTTATGTTCAGATTTCATTTTCTACCTCTCTGTACTTGCACTTGAATGTTCATTTCATGTTTGTTCTATTTGTCTAATGCCAGATAGTTGTCATCCTATCTTTTTATTGATGAATTGATTATCAAGTATCGTTTTCTTATTGTGAGTAGCCATTCATATATTATTTTCTTATGAGTCTGCTAGCATGATAAGAATTCTGCATACATCCACCTTTTATCAACTCTCTGAAGAGAAGTGGTTTAAAGCCTTATCTTTTTGAGTGTGTTTATGCATTTTTTGAATGAGTGAGTTTTGATTAAGTCATCCAATTTGATCCATATTACCCATCATTAAGAAAAATACTAAATTTACCAAGCATCTTCAAGCTGCAACCTAGAAGAGTTTCCTAGAGAGCTAACACTTTGCATTGTTATGTTGGTGAAATTGGGACTCTGTAGAAGAGAGAAAGTTGACATAAGTCGACTTGAACGAAGACCAACTTAGTCGATCAGCCGACTAAGTCGGTCGGCCGACTAAACTAGTTAATTAAAGTCAGCTAACTAACAGTCGTGTCGGTTCACCGAACCGACAGGTAGTTATTTTGTAACTATTTGTAACTTGTATATATTAGGTTGTTGAGCCAAGCAAGAACTCAGTTCAGTTATCTGCCTTGTATGAAACTCACTACAATAATATAATCTGTTTTCCTATCTGTTCTTGTCTCTTGTATTTGATTTATAGTTATGTTTTAGTATGTATTATTGGTAACCTTATGTGATCTGTGAGATTACAACATTGGTTCCATTGCCGGTAGTACATGTCTAAGATATATGCTCACATATGATACTAGAGCAGGAGATCAAGGATTGGTGGGATCGTAAAGTTGCGAACTACTTGCAAAATTACGCCAGAAGGAACAGATTAACAGTCGCTGAAGCTAAAGCAAGATTTTTTATAGAAACACATGAAAAATTCATCGAATCAGTGCCACAACTTCTGAAGCAGCTTCTGGATGAGAAAGCTAGATGCGACTAAAGAACAGCAGTTGCTAGATAAACTGATTCAAGGAGGTCGAACAAATTTGTCGGAGTGGTTCGAGCAAGACGCCGACGATTTCTGTGAAGAGCAAGTAGTCAAAGACTGAACATCGGTGGAAACTGTCAAAAGAAAAATTTTACACATATTTCACCGAACAATTCTTGTGCTCCTTGCCGACCCTGCTATTCAAATTCTTGATAGAGAACGGAGCAGGCCACATTGTCGAACCTAGACCACTACTGTGCGAACAACCACCAAACACCAACTGGGCGGAGAAGCAGAGGAAGTGGGAAAAATTTATTGCAGAAAGGGAGTGGGAATACTTCCTGAGCAAGTAATTTGAACTATCCGAGCTTTCTAAAAAGCGTCGGGTAGGCTATGGGGGGGTAGCTAGTCTTGTTTCGGAGGTCGATTATAGTGGATCCTAGTCGAACTAAGGAGGGCAGATGTCACCAGTGATGAAAAGTCGACCGTAGAGGACCTGAAGAAAATAGTACTGTACGAAAGTATGTCGGACATTCAGAAACAAGAAAGGGATGAAAGACAGCAAAGAAGGGAAGCAAAACGTGAAAGAGCCGCAAGGCTGCGTAGAGAAAAAAACCCTAGGGAGAACGACCATGATGAGAATCCTCCAGAGTCGGGTCATGACCGACAGGAAGAGGGCGTAGAACAAGAGGTTTCCCCTACGGAGGAAGAAGTGTGGATAGAGTAGCCAGAAGCTCTCCAATTAAGAGCTCCCGACGACGGAATAACCCTTTCCCCGAAAAATCCACATACTAGAATCCAGACTATTATTGAAGAGGATCTATGACTATGAGCTGGTGACTACAGCATATGGAGCCGACTAGGTGACGACACATACACGGGTCAACACCTTATCATACGTCGACCGCTCGAGGGAAACTAGGTGATGTTTCAGGCAACACCCTCCCTCCGAAGTATCCACTTGCTCTTACCGACACAGGAAGGAGTGCCCCCCCCACCAAGTACAGCTTTTGAAGAAATTGAACAAGCAGACCTGTGAACACAAAGTTCCAGTGGTCCATCGACTGTAGAAATCCACAACAACCCACTGTACGTCGAAGACGAATCGACCACCGATGGAAGCACAAGTTCCGTCGACCAAAACCCCGCAGGCCCGACTATATCAATAACCCCACCACTTTCGCCACCACCCCCACCTCCACCTCCGCCGACTTCTGAGAGCAGTGAAAGTGACTCAGACATGGGTAATGGTTCAGTTTACATTCCTCTCTACGAGGGGGATGAAGACCCCAGACGACATTGGTTCGTCTGCGAGTCGACCTGGGAAGCAAACCAGGTGACGGATGAAGACCGACAAATGGCTCAGTTCACCGGAGCCTTACAAAAAAGGGCCTTGACATGGTACATGACCTTTTCAGAAAGGCAACCCAGAGCAACGAAAGCTGAGATAAAGGCGCAGTTCTTATCATTTTTCAAAACCCCAGATGCCAAGCACCTGGCCCCAGGAGAGACAGTCTGCGACTATGACAAACATTGGAAGGACCTATTAAGCCAATTAGATTATGTTATTGATGAAAAACTACTAATTCAATGGTTCCTTGCAGGATTATCACAGAAAGTACGCCGACATATCAGTCTGGAAACATTCAAGACATATGAAGATGCGTTGACCAAAGCTCTACAAGTGGAAATGGACGAAGATACACCTCCCTATCCGACGGACCATAGGTTAGAGGAACAGCTCGAAAATGTGCAGAAGTCCCTGAAAGAACTGACCCTCAAGAATCGAGAAATACGGTGTACAAAATGTTTGACGGCTAGACACTTGAAATATAATTGTCTACACGACTATAGTCGACAGGACGTCCGCTTTGTGCAAACTAAAGTATTCTGTGACATTTGCTAGGAGCACAGAGATCATTCTACAAAAGATTGTCCGTTTAATATGAAGAATGCAAAGGCTTCCTGGTGCGCCATCTATGAGACAAAAAGTCACAACACGACCGACTATCAATTAAACCTGAAAAACCGACAGAATTATCAGGCGGTCTACCAGACGAATGCAGTAGCGCAAAACAATGAGCAAAATAATACCAATGACCAGAACAGGAAAAGATACGATGGTCGTCGATATGAGCACCGGTATGACAATCGACACCAAGGGTACGGAGGAAGAGGGCGATTCGTCAGGAATCGTGACATACGAGTGCATCAATCCACCCAGTGTTTTATATGTCACAAAGAAGGGCACCGATACGCCGACTGTCCATACAAGGACAAGAATGATCTTAAATTCTGTAACCACTGTGGAGTAGGCGATCACTCTCTAGAGGATTTTCCTACTATGTTAGAGAAAATCAATACGAAGAAAAATGTTAATGTGTTGTCTTGTGTACAAAAACATGATGTGCTAACTACTAATAATTTACATATCATTACACGACAAGGCACAAAAACAAGGCCTGATAACCCCCAAATCAGTAAAATTAAAAACATAAATGGTTATCCGGATCCTATGAAGGAAAAACAAACATATCAATAAGCCACCCACATATTTCATGACATTGCACAACAGGAAGACATTATTAACAGTCGACCTAGTACGACATAGCAATTAATCCATATCACTCAAACAGACAAATCTGTAGCCCATTTTATTGATTTACTACATGAAATAAAAAGTGCTAACTTTGGTAAACAAACTAAGAACATTTGCAGCCTAAACCAAAAAGACAAAAATGATGTCGACCCACTTGTCGACCTAGAAATTGAAGGTTATCACGTCTGACAAGTAGTACTCGACTTCGGGTCCCAGGTAAACATCATGACCAGGGATACATGGGAAAAGATGGGCCGACCTCGACTCTACGAGTCAGGCATTTACCTAAAACTCGCCGACCAAGGTCTCATTGAACCCATTGGGGTTTGGAAAGATGTCAACGCGACCATAAAATAAATCTCTACCAAGGTTGATTTTGAAATTATCGACCGAAAAGAAGGATCTAGCTCCTTCCGAGCGTTAGTTGGTCGACCTTGGGGATGAAAGATGAAAGCATCCATATCCTTAGATAAAGAACGAATCAAACTAAAAGGAAATGGCCAAAACGTCATTGTACCCATTAATCCATCACAAGGACAAACTTGGACAGAACCGATTGATGAGGAAGTCGATGTTAGACAGCTCTACCAGATCCATAACAATACAGACTATACAGAGCCAAACGTCTATGGGGAGCTTCACTTAGGTAACCCAGACTCAATTGGATATAATTCAGATGCTGAATTATATGATTGGGAGATGGAAAATTATGAAACACAAGCAAGAGGGTGTTGGACTATACAAAAAGTACAGAAAGAACCCACCCAACAGTGCTTCATTGTATCAATTATCCCTAAAGTATTTGAAAAGAAAGTCAGGGAACAACCTACCTTACAGCCAACCGACTTACATACTACTCAACTGCCCAGGTATAAGGAGAGAGAATCCTCAATCATGCATGTCGAACAAGTATCTAAAAATATTGGAGAACATAGCAGACTTCAAAGATTAGTGGAAACATTTATAGGTTAAGCAGCTAGATGGTGGGCCACCCACCAGACAAAATTGTAGACCTAGACAACTGCTTCAACTTTCTTTGTCGAACGATTTGGTGGGAAAAAATTAACCCAAGAAGCTCAAATCCCTATCTTTGTCCAAGGCCAAGACCCAGAAGACCACATCAAGCTTTGTGAAAAGGAGTGGAGAAGGCTTGGATACAAAGATGAGCGAGCCTGGCCACATTTGTTTCCTTCAACCCTAGCTAACCTACCTAATAAATGGTATAAGATGGAGGAAGCTAGAGGAGAAACCTTCTTTTCGCATGAACTTAAAGAAAATTTTATTAAGGACTTCCAGTTTATACCTCAAAATGAAAAATTGGCTGAGACAACACAGCAAATCAAACAATTTCTCCATCCCACAGAAAAAAAACCCTCCCAAGACCATCGACAGAGCAAGGACTGTAACAACATACAATCTAAATCAAAATCACAGTCAACACATATACACTTAGAAAACGAACACACAGAAGGTAAGAGTTTCTGATGGAAGACCGACCACATTGAAACAACAAAACCAATTTACTCAATCTTGAAGGTCGAGACCACCGACAAACCAGATCTTGACAGAATGACTGCAACTGACTTCCCTGCCACATTCTCACAGTTTACAAAAGGAATTCGGCCGATCAGTGAAGCTAAAGCACCAGAGTGGCTAGATGCCAAAGTGAAAACTAGGGAGGTCGACATTTCAAATGACGACCGACCAAAAATAGCTCATATTGGTGACTATTGGAATGAGCAACAGACTACTGAAATGGTGAAATTACTTAGAGAGTTCCAGGATTTATTTGCAAGAGACTATAAATATTTAAAAGGCTTAGTACAAGAAATGGGAGAAATGAAAATAGATACTAAAACTAATGTCCGACCTGTGAAGAAAAGACCTTACAAACTAGCTCATAAGTACAAAGAAATAGTTAAAAGGGAAATCGACAACATGTTAGCAGCACAGATCATTTACCCCATCGACCAGTCCGAATGGGCAAGTCCCATGGTCGTACAACCAAAGAAACACGACCCAACAAGTTTAAGAATCTATGTTGACTTTAGGGAGCTTAACAAAGTAACATTGACAGACCCATTCCCTACCCCCTATGCTGATGAAATCTTGAATGAAGTTGCAGGTCATGAATGTTATTCATTCACAGATGGATTCTCAGGGTATAACCAAGTACCAATAGAAAAGGAAGACCAAAAAAAGACAACATTTGTCTGTGAATTTGGCTCTTTTGCTTACAGAGTTATGCCTTTTGGGCTAAAGAATGCACCTGCCGTGTTTTCCCGAATTGTTGTCAAGACCTTCCAAGAATATATCTATAATACCATGGCAGTATACTTCGACGGTTGGACTATATACTCCACCTTAAAATATCATTGCACATGGCTCCGACTTATGCTGGAGAGATTTCGACAGATTCAAATCTCCCTGAACATCAAGAAGTGTATCTTTATGACTCCTATAGGAATCCTCTTAGGGCATATTGTCTGTAAAGATGGCATCAAAGTCGATTTTGCCAAAATTAAAATCATCCTCGACCTGAAGCCCCCAATAAACCCTAAACAAGTTCGGGTGTTACTTGGCCATACAGGCTACTACAGAAAGTTCATAAGACATTATTCAGACATGACCTACCCTCTAGAAAAATTATTAAAGGAAGACCAAGAATTTAAGTGGACAGGGGAATGCCAAATCTCCTTCGATAAACTGAAAAGAAAACTGGTCGAAGCCCCCATACTCAAATTTCCAAACTGGTCGACCAAATTTCATGTACATATCGATGCATCAGGAATTGCAATCAGGGCAATCTTGACTCAACCAGGGGAGGATGGGATGGATTACCCTATAGTCTACAGTAGTCGAAAATTAAATAAGGATTAAAGGAACTATTCGACCACTGAAAGAGAAGCCCTAGGTATGGTCTTTGCCCTCCAAAAGTACCGACATTACCTTTTGGCCAATCCTTTCATATTTTATACCGACCATCAAGCTCTGAAGTACCTTGTTAATAAACCCCTTCATCATGGAATAATTTGTCGATGGCTACTTCTTTTTCAAGAATTTGAGTTTGAAGTCGTGGTCCGACCAGGAAAGTTAAATGTCGGGCCCGACCACCTATCACGTATAGACACAGGAGAGGAACCGACTGGAGTCGATGATGAATTGCCAGACGAACATTTATTCCACATAGAAGCAGTCCCTGAAGAACTAGAAGAAATAGCTCAGTTCCTAGAGATAGGTCAAGCACCAGAAGGTCTGACCACCAAGAAAAAACAAATTTTAGCTATGAAGGTTGCACCCTATAGCCTCATTAATGGATTTCTGTACAAAATGGGGTTAGACGACATTCTCAGAAGGTGTGTACTCGACCATGAGAGAGAACAAATCATGCATGAAGCACACTATGGACCTACAGGAGGACATTTCCAAGCAGATACAACTGCAAAGAAGATCCAGCAGTCGGGATTATGGTGGCCGACAATCCACAAATATTGCAAAAACTTTGTTAGTCAATGTGATAGATGTCAATGACTTGGTCGACCTCTGCCGAGCATAGAAATGCCCCTGATATCTGTAAACCCTAGTATCACATTAAAAATTTGGGCTATAGACTTCATAGGTCCGTTTCCTATCCCTGCCAAAAGTTCAGGTGCAAGATATATTATCACAGCAGTGGAATATGTCACTAAATGGGCAGAAGCTGAACCCGCCAATACATGTTCAAGTGAGGTAGCTGCTAAGTTTATCTACGAAAACATTATCACCAGATTTGGATGCCCACTCACATTGATCAGTGACCAAGGCTCACACTTTATCAACAAGACCATCAAAAATCTGATCGACCAATTTCACATCGACCACCGACGAAGCACTGCATATCACCCTCATTCGAACAGCGCGATTGAAGCTTTCAACAAAACACTAACAAAAGGGTTAACCAAAATATGCAGCACTGACAAAGACGATTGGGATGAGAAAATCCCTGCGGTTCTCTGGGCATACAGGACAGCATATAAACGGTCGACCGATCAAACCCCCTTCCAACTAGTCTATGGGCAAGAAGCAATCGTCCCCCTACACTTCCGACAGCAGACACCTATTATTGCACAAATACTACATGTCGATGTCGAACAGGCAAGAAAGGATTGACTAGTCCAACTCAGTAAGCTAGAATAACATAGACTCATGGCTATCCAACACTAGGAAATTCACAAACAATAGCAGAAAGCATGGCACGACCGTAACCTCTAAACAAAAACATGTCGATCGACAACCTTGCTTTACTTTATAATAGTCGAGTCAAAGGAAAACCCAAGAAATTACACACAGAATGGATGGGCCCTTATGTTGTCGAAGAAATACACCCCAATGGCTCGGTCCGACTAAATACATTACAGGGCCTAGTATTTCGGAAGCTCGTTAATGGAGCCCGACTTAAACATTACAAAAAAAATAAAAATAAAATCAAATAACGACCTTAACCGTCAATCAAAAACCATAAAAAGATAGAAAAATTCCAAAACAAAATAATACATCCGACACAACAAACCATGAAAACAACTCACTACTTCGACAACTGACATCACCATCATCAACCATCTTCATCGACCAGTCATGCCAACCATTTTCACCAATGACACCGACCATCGACTTCGAAAGTCCCATCACGCATTGATGGCCTCGAGCGCTAAAACAGATCCTCCATTAAGTCGCACTCAAGTATTGCAGCTGGACTGTCAAGTCCACCATTAATACACCCATTTCTCCACTCAACCACACCCACACCTATAAATAATGGACATTCGAAGGTTCATTCACCACACCATTTACCCACAGAGCACCCACAACCTCAGTCGACCAAAGACCAAGAACCCTGTCAAAACCCCGACTAGTCCAACACAATGGTACCCAAACTGACCCGAGCAGTGACTAAGGCAAGAGAACTGCAGGCAGAGGATTCACCCTTGGTCCCCCGCTTAAATAACATAAAAAACGCAAAGGTACAGGAGGGCCCATTCCAGAAACTCTGAACTGAGATCCAAGAGTGGGCCTTTGACGACAAAAGAATGACCCAGGCTACTAAAAAAATTTGGAAGACCACCATATTGAACTACCCTAATGCACCACTGATGGAAAGCTTTGCTGGGACGAAAGAAGCAGCTGTTAAATTCATTATCAGTCGTTACCACAATGGCCGATTCTACTTCGACCAGCTGCTCGACATCACCGGGGATGTTATCTCCAAGCTTACTGGTTTATCTAACCAAGGCAGCCCTGTACCTATTGGGATCAAAAACGGGTTGGTCGAAGAACTTATGGGCTTACCGTCCAGGAAAAACTACAGAGGATTGATGATCAGACAGATTGTGACAAGGACGCCACAGATTGTGGCTAAAATCATAGCAATCACCCTTACATTGGCTGGTCGGGGTAGCGACCTTAAACTCGAAATGTTGGAGGCCATCGACACGATCACAACCGACGATCGGATCTACCGATGGGGAGATTATGTTGCCGACATGATCAAAAACATCTGCGAATGCTGCCAAGAGACAGGAGGTATCATCAAATTCCCATCCCTTATTCTCTGGATTGTCATGTTTCACATCTATCCAGAAGGCAGTCCAGTCTTCCGGGAGCCGACGAAGTTCGAAATGAATTGCTTTAAACCCTTCTCACAAAAAGGAACCCTACATGAACTAGCACAGGGAAAAGTCTTTTTAGAAAATTGGTTTCAGCAGTTAAAAGTTCGCACGACGAGATGGAGAGTGCCTCAAAACATTCGACGAAATTCCCTACTAACTCTCATATACAGTTAGAACTTGACCATACATCAGTCTGGTACATGCAAGGTCAGGACCCCAAAGCCCAGGACCTCGACTACTATCCGACAGTCAACCAAATTTTTTGAGAGTTGACCCGACAAGCGCGGACAAGGATATCAATTCTAGAGGCTGCCAAACAGGTCAATTTATCCATCATAGAGCCACTTACCGACCAGGAAAAAGAAGAAGACTACGAGCTCAACCTATACATCAGCACATTTGTGTCAGAGGATACCCCGGCCGTGCCCACTAGTCGGGTACACATCACTGTCAAACCTCCGACTGCAAAGGTAGTCGACCCCCAGCCGACAGAACAACAACCAACATTCCAACCATAGCAACAGACAACCCCTCCGGCTCCAGCAACTGTTGACCCAACTCGAATACTGACAGGAGAAGTCGAAGGCTATGAACCAGAATATGCTTTATCCCAAAGCATCATTAAGAAGCTGGCCAAGGAGATAGATGTCTCTAGAAAAAGAATCAAGGCCCAAAAACTACAATAAGGCAAGGGTAAACGCAAGCTTATTCTTGCTGACTCGTTCGACGATGAGGAGGAGCTAGTAGCCGCGGCCGTCGACGTTGTCGAGGATGCCCGTGCAAATAAAGTATCAGTTGAAACTCAGTTTCAATGGTATCTACAAGCAGGAGTTCTGGAGGGTCGACCAAACAAAGCAAAAATGATGCCGACGCCTGAAAACGTGGTCGACCTTGTGTCGACCCCTTCACCCCCATCCCCGACAACCATAGTCGAGGAGCAAGCATCAGTACAGTAGGCAGACAGTCCCCATGACCTATATCAAAGAGCCATCCCAGAGACAGTCAAAGCCAAGTTTGACTAGGACGTTGAGCTTAAATATTTCTTCGCGACGCTTCCTGCACTGTTTCAGTCGGCCCAGAAAATGCAGGCAATGGCTCCTCTCAAAGTAGGTAAAAATATATATGCAAACATCATGACGACCTTCCTCAGAACCGACCAACCCGATGACGTGATGGGAGAAACTCACACTGTCACAGAACCAGTCAACCCCGAAACCCAGAATGGCCTACCCACTACACCACCGAAAGATGATATCTCTTCTGACCAAAGCTCACAACACACCCCAGCCAATCCCTCGACCCCTGTCCATACCCCCACTCCATCACCAACGCCTCCATCATCAAAACCCCCCTCACCACCACCACCACCGTCAAGCCACCCACCACCACCAGAATCACAGCCAAACCCTTCAAAACCACCGACATCTTCACAGCCGGAAGTGGTCATACCACCTCCCCAACTAGAAAAACCCTCGACCTCCATTCCACCAACCACAGGCCCAACCTCAACTGCTGCAGATACCTAAGAGAAAGAGACAAACAAACAAAAGAAAAAGAAAGAGCATCATAGAAAATCTAGCCTCTGGATTAGCCTAAGGGATGCAAGTTCCTTGGACGACACAGAGGTCGGCCAACTCCTTAAAACTGTGGCCAAAGAGTCAAAGAAAAGGACAGTTCGGAAAAATAAAGAGCTTGCAGAAAAAAATGTAGAGCTCTAGCACAGATCGTGATAACAGGCCCTGTTGAAGTCGACACAGATTGACCACTTGAAAGAGCATATCAGCTCTTTGAGACGATGGTATCGACCGTCCAGACCCGGATGTAAGAGACTAAGGAAGAGAAAAAGGAGGAGACTGCTCGATTGCTCCTAGCCTAGCACACTGCATTCTCGGAGGCATACAAGGTTCCACAGGATCATATGGAAGAATCAATTGTCACTGAGGAAGTATTATGAGACTGGCCTAATCACTATAGGTAGGTCTATCAGCAGTCAAGACAGACGCGATAGGGCATTTAGGCTTTGGAGGGCCGCAAGTCGACAGAGGTAGAACTAAGGCAGACCATTGAAGAACAGATTGTGATGGAGACCAACAAACTGGAAAAGCTAGAACAAGAATCCTATCAGTGGGTTCAACAGTCCCTTCCCAACTTAGAGAAAGTCGACATCATCTGCCCACAGATGAAATGACTCATCAATGCTGCAGAAGAGCAAAACCAATTGTTGGGTCCCAACATGGAGAACATCGCAGAAATGCCCATGTCAGAAAAGATGTCGATCCTTTCAATTCTAACTACCTTAACGATCGACATCCAGAAATCCTTTCAAAGTTGGACAGATTTTCAGCATCACCTTGCCATCATAGCACCAGCCATTGTCAAGATTTGCGTCCAGAAGAGACCGACCATCCGTCTGCACAGTCCACAGCAATAACTATTTTTGTACCTCCCTGTTTCTTCAGGGCGAAGAAACATTTTGTTCATGGGGGAGATGTACAAGAGAGCAAGTCAACATAAGTTGACTTGAACGAAGACCGACTTAGTCAATCATCCGACTAAGTCGATGGGCCGACTTAGTCGATCAACCGACTAAGTCGGTCGGTCGACTAAACTAGTTAATTAAAGTCGGCTAACTAATAGTCGTGTCGGTTCACCGAACCGACAGGTAGTTATTTTGTAAATGTTTGTAACTTGTATATATTAGGCTGTTGAGCCAAGCAAGAACTCAGTTCAGTTCTCTGCCTTGTATGAAACTCACTACAATAATATAATTTGTTTTCCTATCTGTTCTTGTCTCTTGTATCTGATTTATAGTTACGTTTTAGTATGTGTTATTGGTAACCTTATGTGATCTGTGAGATTACAATAGACTCTCATCCCCCCTACCTTTTCCATAGATGCCATATCCTTGGAGACTAAGATTCTTGGAGAAGAGAAACAAGAGATCCAAATGAAAGGTTTCACGAGGTGCCTTGCATGAGGAGAAGGTATATATTGTACTTATCCCATTTCATAATAAAGATTTGGTGATCTTACCTTTCAAAATCAGTGCATGATATGTTTTGTATCTCTATTCCTGATTACATGTTGATGGTTATCGGATTACGGTTTCATATTATCTCCTTTCATGTACTCAAATTGGTATGTGAAGGTTGAATTTTGTTTTGCAGGTCTCTTGGATTCAGAAGAAAGAGGAAGGCTAGAGAAAGCTTGGATCAACCTTAAGTCTATAAGCTATGAATCCTTCTAACCCTTTAATCTTGTTTATATTTTCTTGCACAACTTGGTACATCAGTATTTATACCCCTAGTATGTTGGTGGCCTCTTAACCCCCTGCCATAGGAACACTTTCCCTAACAACAGAACTAGTGACTCTGTTGAGGAAGCCTAGTCTATTTTGGGCTTTGATTGCCCTTTTTTCTAGTGTAATTAAGGTTATTAGTCCTTTTTTCATGTTAGGAGTTAGTCTTAGGTCTGTGTGAACACCTTCACGGTCTTTCTAAGGTTTTTTTGACCCTTTCTAGGCCTTCCATAACACACCCTACTGTTACACTGTACAGTCACATTTTCATTATGCGCACACGAGTTCCCTTTGGGAAACCTACATTTCAATTTCCCATTTTCTTAACGAAACTCACGAGTGCCCTTTTTAAGTGATTTTTCAATTCTTTTGGACCTCCTTGGTGTGGTTTGGTGTTGTCTGTTGGGTTCTACTAGGTCCTCTACCTACGTAAGAGCACTATGGATTGGAGTGCTGCCTTGAATGTAATCTTGACTTGGTTTGTGACCTCTTTCTCTTCCCCCCACCTCCTTGCTTGGCATGAACTTTTGGTGCATGGTTATGATCATCCTCTATTAGCAGTCATAGTCTGAACTTAGGAGATTTCTGATCTATGTTTCCTTCATCCTTTTTAGTTAACTCCTTCATTCCAAAGTGGTTGGATTTTCCACTTATGCAAGTCTCCCCTCCAAGCAAGATATAATCTAACTTTAGGGATTCCTAGGGTCTATTTGGTGCTTTTAGGACATAAGTCCTTTTGCTTTTTTTTATATTATTTGCAGGCATTAGTTTGTAGGTGGATTTTCTTTCTCATTTACAAATAAAAAGTAAAATATAACAAGTATTTTATTTATGTGCATTTAGGATAGGGTTAATTCTTAGGCGCATTGCATACCTCTATCTTTTGAAAATACAAAAATAAATCTTTATTTTGTGGCCTCCATTTTTCAGTTTTGATAGGAAAAAGAGAAGTAGAAGTTTGTATTTTGAATCTCTTTCACTTTAGTCATAGTGTTTCTTCTTTCAAGTCAAAACACCATTTGTCTCATTTCTGCTACCTTTGAGTAATCAATAACCCTTAAATAGAACGTTAATATTTAAAATGTATTAGTGACAATTTCTTTCTAGGGACGAGATACACTAGTCTACACTAGTGTTTTGGGAGTAGGAGACATGAACAAATTCCCCATGTACTAAGACAAGTGGAGGAGTAATGACTCTAAGTGATGGTTTGAACTGATAAGCAAAAAACTGAGACATGAGTGGTGGGAGGCTCAAAACAGTGATTTGTTCAAGGATGACATGGTTCCAACAAACTTATAACCAAAAGAGTGAAATTATTCCTTTCCTTTCTTGTTAAGTTTTAATGAGTCCAAGAAAGTTAACTCGAGTCTTTCTTCATTTTTTACAAGATTGAAGAGAAGAGAGAATAATGTTTGATATGACACTGATCCGTGGATTTTTTGATCCCGAATTAGTAAATGCTCATCAGTGCTTTCATAATTTTGAGAGTTTGAAACATCCAAAGAAGACTCTAGGGGGTAATTTTTCGTAAATTTAGTCTCCCGATTTCGAAAAAGTATAAAACAATCCAAAGGAGAACTCTCTTAGCTTCTAAAGAACTGAGGTATGTCTTTTTCGTACTTAGTCAGAAATTTCAAAAAAAGGGGTAAACTATCACCCAAGAGACACTCCTTCAAAATCAAGCACATAACCTTAGTTTAACGAGTGTGAAGGAAAGAAAGATCACTCCGAAAGTTCCATTTATTTATGGGAATAGGACAAACAATAGTAAACTCGATGCTTTGTGCTAGGATTTAACGAGCATGACAATGACATAAAGAATGCTTATAATCTTTTTCAGGTTTAGATATAGCGCACGAAAAATACAAAAATAAGATCGAACAGGTTCCTTTTCCATAAGTTTAGTCCTCCAGGCCCAGAAAAAGAGATAAATCTATATCTAAAGATACTCTTTTAGATTCTAAATAAAATAGAGTATTCCTTTTTTGTAAGTAATCCTAATGGTCTGAAAAAGGGTTAAAATATCACCGATGTGGATGATCATTCAATTACTTGAATGAGTCTTAAAGAACAAGTAACTTGAGTATCTAGTCAATTTTAGGGAGTTAGACTATGGCTTAAAGATAACTCCATAAGGGATGGAGCCTTATAATCAAGGGTAGCTTGGTAAAAGATGCAAAATGAGATTCATTTTGGTATGAAAAGGCACAAAGGATCCCACAACCTAGTACAACTATAGTATGGGCACCAGAATGACAAGAAAAATTTCTAACTAGGGTTACCCATGTAAAGGAGGCCCTATCCATGGAAGAAGAGGGATTTAAAAGGTAATGAGTGGTTATACATCGTATTCCATGGATGAAAAGAGATCCTAAATTTTATCAGGGGATAATGTATGACTTCAAAATATGCAAAGGGAACCAGATCCTACCCTAAATACAAAGTAAATCCAGTTTCAAATCATCAAGGACCTATAAAACTTAGGAAAAGACACAATGGATTATTTTATATAACAGAAAAATAACTTCAACTACGCAAAAGTGGGTAAACATTTTCACGTCCCCATACCTGTTAATGCGGAAAAATTAAAAATTTTGCTTGAAGAACCTCTTTGTTGTTCTGATAAAAATCGAGTATGTACACTAACCTATTCTCCAACCTTCATTTAAGGCTTGGAACCACTATACGAGTCATTCCCCCCTTTACTTATCCAATTTTCATCCTGAATGGCCATTTTCGAACAAACCTGACTTTATCGACTTCCACCTTTCGACTTCTGACTTCGGAATGGGGAAATCCATGTAACGCTTACCTTTATTCTTGGTTCGCGACTTCCTGAGTTCCTCCTTTTGGGTTCGGGAATTGAAAATCCAACCTTCCTTAACATTATCAGCTATCCTTCCTCTTTTCAACTTCCAACTTCTTGACTTTCGCTTTCCAATTTCAGGAATTGGAAATCCAACTTTCCTTAGAACTTTCTGCTATCGTTCCACTTTCCACCTTCTTACTTCCCGACTTCCTCTTTCCGATTACGAGAATCAGAAATATATCTTTCTACCTTAGTCTTATTATGTCTTTTCGATTTCCAACTTCCGACTTCCCGACTTTGAAAATCGGAAGACCAACTCCTCCTTAGGGATTTTGGCTGTCTTTCTTGTACTTAACAACATTTTTTCTCTTTACGAGGAATTTAGCCTCCATGATCATCAATACAATGCATGGAAAGAACACAAATCATAAACAGATGTAAAATATATAAATCAAACAAGGTATAAACAAGCAATTATATGAACATTCATACACAAGTATCCCTCTACATGACCACCAACAAGTATTCAACATAATCATAGATATTCATCATATTCATAACCATTCTAAGAAACTAGTACAATCATTCATAAGAAATTACATTGCATAAACATAATAACATAGATGCTTATCTTGGTGATTAAGTTGTCCTGCAACTAGCTATGTAGCTGCAATGTTCCACCCAACCATAGGCCAGTGTGTTCTTTAATCTCTCAACACCATGGCCACCCTCGATCTAGGAATGATTCCATAAGGAACTAGGGAGCAAGCAGACTCACACAAAGATATATCTTTAACACATAGTCAGGCCAACACCTAGTTGTACTTATCAGACTTCCCAGGCAAGACAACACCTAGTTGGGTTAATAGGCTACAGAATTATCAATCCAACACTTTCACTAAGGACCAGCCAAGACAATAGATGGGTTCACAGTCCCCAAGGCAAAAAAATCTCTCACAATTGGGTTAACAAGTTGTCCATCCAAGTATTACACCCAAGGCCAATGCAAACCAAGAATCAACCAAACCAAGATCCAATTGGGTTAACATGCCCCAAGTCCAAGCCAATATCCCTATGGTTTACAAGATGCTAAGTAAATGGAAAGGTAAAATGGCTAAGATAGTGGCTCACTCAAAATATAAGACACCTCCACAAGATCTATCTAGCCTAGAATCCACATTACCTCCATCCCAACACAAGGTAGCATCCCTTTCTCTGCTCAACAATACCTCAGGATATGCCTCCCTTCTAGTTCTCTTCAGGGCATATAGTAAGGATCTACCAACCACTATTATATTTTCCTAAGTTTCCTCTCTACACTAGGTTAAAAGGACCATTCCTCTTCTCCTACACACCTCATCCTTGCATACAAATCAGACCCAAAGAGAGGGTACACAACACAAAAACCACGCTGTCAACCAACAAAACAAGCTCCTCACTGCGACACAGGAAGCACACTGTAGACTCAGTAAAACAGAGTATTTCTACTGTGGGGAAACACCAATTTAGGGAAAAACACAGAATAACACTCCTTCTCACAAAATCAAGTGATCTCCACTGCTCAATCACTCAGCAAAAAAAATAGCTTCCTATCCTGGGAGAAAAGAATGACCAAGATGGTGAATGTGGAACAACAGATTGGAAATCACAAGAAAAAACCATGTTTTGCAACAGGGTAAACACATAGCATGCATGAGAAGACTAGAGAGCTCAAACAATAGAATGTATGAAAAAATGAAATCCCCAAATGAATGAGGAGGAGTGAACAAAACCCAAACAAGGCCTCCTCTAACGGACAGGGTATGCTTCATGTGGTTTTTCTTGCTGCAAAAGCAAGATCACGTCCTTCCCCATGTTATAATCCTATGCATACTGAATTATTCCATGCCCTTCACTTCCCCATGCATTAACTACTTCATATTATTTCTGGAATAAATTAACGATTGAGGACAGAGGACAAAGGTAGCTAAGGGTTCAAGGTTCCCTCATTGACATCTCGCTTAACCCTATAGGCTCAAAGGTTTTACCAACTCCTCCACCATGTTTCCTTATGAAATATTTCCCCCATCTCTTTATGTTTCAATTCCATAGCTAGCTGTGGTATTTTTATTAATTTTTATTTTTGCATGATATACCAAAAAATGCTCTACACAACCAACACCATAACCATAGGCATCCTCCTGATCACCTATTACAAAACCTCCATAAATGGTAAGGCATTGGCCTTGATCTCTTTTCCACGATTATTGACAGTATATACATCATGTACAGTCAAAATATCATGGGGTCAAAACTAGAGTGTTTCCTTTCCTATTGATGTATTTGTAACTTTAGAATGTATTCATCTATGTATCTTATGTATTGTAACCCGATGTTTATTCCAGGATGTATCTATTATGTATTTGAGTCATGTTATCATGCCCTGATGTTTCGATTGGGAGGATCAATAATGTAAACAAGTCATGTCAAGTCATAGTGGGTAACCCTCCGATTGTCTAAGGGTTAAAGTCCCCACAGTTCCAAGGCACTAGGGTTATTAGACTCTTCAACTAGAGGTCGGCCCTAGTAGGGTTTTAGTCATGTTTGGATTAATATAAATAGAGAGCTAGGATATCTCTTTAGCACACATCACTCACACACTCAAGTGTAGCACATAGTCGAGGAAGGAAAGACACTGGGGCTAGACAAGAAGAAGATTACTGCTGTCAGGAGTGAATCTTACTGTTTTGGGGTTTTACATCTTGTGATGATTCTATCTCTGAGGAAGTTGCAGGGTTTTCTCCATTTATGGTTTCCCTAAACAAAAGCACTGTGTTCATTGTCTCTTGTGTTTGATTGCTGTACTTGTTATTCTCTCAATAAAGATCCTAACATAGTGCTAGCTTAATGTTGAAAAACTAACATTTCCCTCCTCCTTCAATTAGCATTTTCCTCAGTGCTTACAAAATTGAACAAAACTTCTACAATGGAATTAACCTCAGTGCTCCAGAGAATTGAACAAAAATGGATGTGCCAATTGCATGGCATCCCCTAGCTCCCAGGTATCCTCTTCAAGACCGCAGTGCTCCCATTGCACCTTTACCTATCCTATGGATCGGTTTCAGAGCATGGTGACCTTTTTATCAAGGATGCACATTGGCTCGATTTGGATCTCTCCCTAAAGTTCTACCTTAATCACATCCTAATTAATCACATGGTTAGGTTCATGTACATATTTATTAAGCAAAGAAACATGAAAAACATCATGAGCTCTAGTGCTAGTAGGAAATGCAAGTCTATATGCAACTGGCCCTATTCTTTCAAGCACTTCAAAAGGTCCACAACATCTAGGGGATAATTTGTCACAACTTCCAAGATTCAAAGAACTCTTCTTTTCCCTCACTCTCAGATAAACATGATCCCCAACACAAAATTCTCTGTGCACTCTATGCTTATCATCATAGCTCTTTTTTCTGTCCTAGGATGCCTTCAGATTATGCCTGATCTTTGTAACCTCTTGCTCAATCTCCTTGAGAAATTATAGCCCAATCACAATCTTGTTTACAGTATTATCCCAACTCACAGGTGTCCCACACCCTCTACCATACAAAGCTTCATATGGACTCATCCCCAAGGATGCTTGCTGCCCATTCTTGTATGCAAATTATACCAAGTCTAAGTAGTTTTCCCGCTTGGTTGGCTTGTCCATCACAAACATGTGAAGAATTTCTTCCAACACTTGATTCACCCTTTATTTCTGACCATCGGTTTGAGGATGCGAAGCAGTGCTAAAATTGAGCTTGGTACCCAAATTTGCAAACAACCCCTTCCAAAAATTGGAAGTGATCTTGGCATCCCTGTCAGAGACTATTGCCTTAAGCAATCCATGCAAATTGAAAATATCTTTCATGAATATTTTTGTAATGTTACCAGTATTATGAGTTGACTTGACTGGTATAAAATGTGCTTCCTTCGTCAACTTATCCACCACAACCATGATAGAATCATGTTGTCTCTAAGTCCTTGGAAAACCTGTAATGAATCCCATGGAAATTACTTCCCATTTCCATTTGGGGACTAGAAAAGGCTATAGCAAACCTCCTGGGTGTTGATGCTCAACCTTCACCTGTTGACATTTCATGCACCTTGAAATGTATTCAGCAATATCCTTTTTCATTCCTGGTCAGAAATACTACTTCCTGGCTGTAGCAATTGTCTTACGATATTCTAGGTTACTAGAATATCGATCTTGATGGATCTCATCCATAACAACTATCCTCAAATATGCTACATGTGGAATATAAATTTAGTTCTTGTAGGTAATAATCCCATCTTCTTCCAATTCATATCCCTCATATCTCTTCTCAAGATTCCACTGCTACAATTTATCCTTGACCTGCAAACACAAATCATCTTCAGCAGTATGATTCACAATCAATTGTCTCATATCTGATTGGAAAACATTAAGAGATGCAACATGCATTTCATGCACTACTCTGCTGAGTACATCAACCACTTTATCCTCCTTCCCTTTTATGTGTTTGATTTCAAAATCAAACTCACATAAAAAAATCTATCCACCTAGCTTGTCGTGCATTTTGTGTTGGCTGATCAAACAAATATGTCAGACCACAATGGTCTGTCCTTAACTCAAATTTCATGCCCATTAAGTAATGCCTCCACATCTTGAGAGAATTTACTATGGCTGCAAGTTCTAAGTCATGAGTGACATAATTATGCTCATGATCTTTTAGCTTTCTAGACTCATAACATACCTCATGACTGTCTTGCATAAGGACTCCTCCAAGTCCTTGACCACATGCATCAGTGCATACCAAAAATTCCTTTTATGGGTATGAAATTTTCAGAATGGGTGAACTTGTGAGAAGATTTGTCAACTGCTAGATGCTTCCCTCACATTTAGGTGTCTATTCAAATCTCATCCCCTTCCTTTGCAAGGAAGTGATAAGATGTGAAACCTTAGAGAATCCTTCAATGAATCTCCTATAATATCCCACAAGTCCCGTAAAATACCTTACATCTGTCACATTCCTTGGAGTTTCCCAATTCATGATGGCCTCAATATTTCTAGAGTCCACAGATATGCCTTCATCTGATATGTTGTGGCCAAGTAATGAATTCTATCTTTATAGAATTCACACTTACTCAACTTGGCATGCAACTTATGCTCCCTCAACAATATGCAAAAAAATTCTTACGTGTTCTTCATGATCTTCCTCATTCTTAGAATAAATAAGGATTTCATCAAGGAAGACAAGGACAAACTTGTCCAAATACCTACTGAAAACACTATTCATAAGGTACATAAATGTAGCTAGTGCATTTTTGAGACCAAATGGAACCACTACAAACTCATAATGTCCATACCTTGTTCTAAAGGATGTCTTATGAATTTCTTAATCCTTGATTCTTACTTGATGATAACTAGGCCTCAAGTCAATCTTGGAAAACACCCTTTCCCCTCTCATTTGATAAAAATGATCATCAATTCAAAGTAAAGGATACTTGTTGTTCATTATGAATTTGTTCAACTGTCTGTAATCAATACACAATTTGAGTGTACCATTTTTCTTCTTTTCAAATAGAACTGATGCTCCACAAGGAGGCACACTCTGTTTGATATACTTTTTCTCCAACAATTCCTAAAGCTGCATGTTCAGTTCTAACAAATATGGTGTGCTTATCATGTAGGGTACCTTAGAGGAAGCCCAAGAACATCATTAGGAAAAAAAATCCGTGAATTCCTATAACACATGAAAATTCTACAACTCGGGAGTTTCATTCTTTGCTTCCTCCAAAATATGGGCTGCATATAACTTGCAACCTTTCCTACTGAACTTATTTAGCTTCATGGATAAAATTTTCCCAACGGAAACCAATTTTGGAATTCCTCTTACCACTATTGGGTGTCCTTCATCATCCATGCATTCAAAAGTCTTATTGTAAGAGTCAAGATTTACCCAATGAGCTTCTAACCAATCCATTCCAATGAGAATGTCATAGGAACCAAGTTGAAGAACATTCATATCTGCATAAGTCACTAACCCATTCATCTGTAATAGAAATTTTTCTATAATCTCACTGACCTTCCTCTTGGTTCTAGTGGCTAGTTGAGCTAACCATGACTCACTCTGCTTTAACTTCTTAAAAGCACAAACTTCAGCAATCCTAGGAGTAACATAACTGTGAGTAGAATTAGGGTCAATCAAAATAGAGACAGATTGCTCATCAATATTACCTTGAACCTCATCCATAGTAGACTGGTGATCTTCTTGATGATCCTCTAACACTGCATAAATCGTAGGGATTTCCCTTTCCACCTGAACAACAGTTTCTGCTTCCTAGATGTTTTAAGTCGGTATTACATATCCTTCCTCATGAGGACAGTTCCTATGTGTGTGGGGTCCTCTACAACTCCAACAATGGAGGGGTTCCCTGATTTCGTTAGTATCCTTTTATTTTCCCCCATCACTCTGGCTAGCTATTGTAATCTCACAGATCACCTAAGGTTACCAATAATACATACGAAAACATACATACATAACAGAGACAAGAGATAAGAACAAGTAGAGGAAATAACATATTATATTAACATGAATGGGTCTATACAATACAGAGAACTGAACTGAGTTCTCATCTGGCTCAACAGCCTAATATATATGATTTACAAATAGTTACAAAATAATTACCTATTGGTTTGGTGAACCGACATGACCTTAGGTGGACGACCTAATCTCTAGTTTAGTTAGCCGACCGACTTAGTCGGTTGATTGACTAAGTCAGCTATTGTTCAAGTCAGCATACCGAATTGGTCCTCTAACATCTCCCCCATGAACAAAACGTTTCTTTGTCTCAAAGAAATAGGGAGGTACCAAAAATGCCTATCTAAGTAGTCATTTGTTTCGTGCTTGTCCTTCATGGGCTGTGACGTCTGATTGTTGGTATTTTATGCATGCAAAATTCGACAATTGTTGGGGCCGTCACTGCTAAGTGATGTTGGAAATCTGTCCAAATCTACAATATTTTTTGAATGTCGATGGTGAGTGTAGTCAGATTTGATAGGATGGACATTTTTTTTGGCATGGAAATTTCAGCTATTCTTTCCATGTCGGGACCCATAAACTGGTCCTTCTCCTCTGTAGTCTCTATAAGTCGTTTCATCTACGGGCAGATGATGTCTACTTTTTCCAGATTGGGAATGGCTTGATGCACCCACTGATGTGCTTCCCGCTCAAGTTTCTGCAACTTGGTTGTCTCAAGCACTATTTGGTCTTCTATTGTGCTTCTGAGTGTCTCATTAGTGGTTTTCCTTTTTTCAAGTGCTTGGATCCCTTGTCGGGTCTATCAAGTTTGTTGATAGACTTTCCCGTAGTAAGTAGGCCACTCTTGCAGTACTTCCTCAGTGATGATGGAATCCTCCATGTGATCTTGCAACACGTTGTAAGCTTCAGAAAAGGTTGTCTGCTACACCATTAGTAGTCGAACAGTTTTTTATTTCTGCCCTTCCTTTGTTTCTTGAATTTGTGCTTAGAGCGACGACACCATGCTTTCAAATAGCTGATAAACTCTTTTGAGTGGTTTGTCGGTGTCGACCTCTGTCGATCCTGGTATTACTGATTGTACTAGGATTCTACATTTGTTGAGGAACTCGACTTGTTCTTTGTCCTTGTTGTCAAGTTCCTTATGTCTCTGCTAGCTACTTGCCTTTGCTTCAACTACTAGGGTTTGCAGGAGTTGTCCTAGATCTGCATCATTTAGGTTGGTGGCATTTTTCAATTTGATATGGACCATTGATGTATGTACATGATGATCCTTCTTCTTCTTATGCTTGTCCATTTCTGCTTGTGTCGGCACCTGTGTACCTGCAAAAGTTGGGTCGGGGTTCTCTATCTGTGATGCAGCAATGGTTGATGTTTCTATGTTTGTGGAGGTGGGATGGCTACTGCCTCTAGTTGATTAGATGTAGTGGGTCCATAAGTGGATGCAGTTGGTGGTGATGGTTGAGGTGGGGTTGGTTTTGGTGCAAATGGTTGGATTAGGGGTTCTGATTTGGGGGGTGGTGGTGGTGGTGGTGACGGAGTTGGTGAATGGTCGAGGGTGATTGAGTTAGCGGAAGTGAGTTCAAGAGGTGGATTGTCAGTCTAAGAAGGTGAATCGAAATTAGAAAAGAGTTGGTTTATTTCTCGATTTATATCCTCGATATTCTCTTCTTCCTCTCCTATGGTCGGTTCAGCAGCTAGTGGTTGGGGTGTAGGGTCGATCGGGGCGATAGTCATGGTCCAACATCCTACCACTTTGGATTCCTTGTCGGGGTTCCTTTTGAAGACTGAATTCAAAGTTGCAAAATTTTTTAGTCCCTGAAGGACTTGGCCAGGTTGGCGGGATCCAATAGCTTCAAACAGGGGTGCTTTAGTGGATAGCTTCTATACCAGCGTGAATATCTTAGGCAGTTTCTCAATGAATGCTTGCAGATCTCTGTCCTTGTTGAATTTTTCTTTCACTGCCTCCGACATAAGGCTCTTGCATAAGTCGAGTGGGATTATTGAGAGTTGTTCCAGTTGCATAACACTCTTCAGTTACTTTTGTTGAGGATGGAGGTGGGGGTGTAGACACCATGTCTACAATGTTTTCAAGCATCGATGTGTGTGTGATTTTGGCTTTCTTTGGTTGACCTTGTAATTCTCATGCCTCGACAAATCTCTGGAACTGATTTTCCATCAGTACTTTATTTGCTGTGGCATCTTCAATTATGTCGATGGCCGTAGCTCCCAGTTCTTCTTCATCATCTGATGACTCTGGAAGGAGAAGCTTGTTCTTTCCTTTCCCTTGTGGTTCTTGTGTTCTTTTCCTCTTTCTTGTAGCTGGTATCTCTTTCGATAATTTTCTTATAATTTCTTTGGTGATAGCATATTCTGGGTTGTCTGCTTCTGTTGCTCCCCTTGGCTCCTGGATCGGGATGAGACTTTCTTCAGCCGAAAGAATTTCCTACTGCTCTCAATGTGTTTCTTCTGTCTATGGTTCTGTCCTCTGTGTTGTCGGAGGTTTGATGATGATTTGAATTTAGCCAGTGTGTTTGACCGATGTCTCCTCTGACACAAAGGTACTAATGTAGAGGTTCAGCTCATAGTCCTTTTCTTCTCCTGGTCTATTAATAGCTCCTAGATTGAGAAGTCAATTTCCTTGGCCTTCGTTGGTATTGGTATTTTTGTTCTAGCTTGTTGAGACAACTCTCGAAAGATATGCTTGATTGACAGATAATAATTAAGGGCCTTTTCATTTAATTTAACGTCCTACATGTACCACACCGAAGTATGGTCGAGCTCTAATTGGATGTGGGACTTTTTGGGTAGACTTCATCGGATGTTTTAAGGCACCCTCCATCTAGTCGTGTGGGCTTTTAGCTATTGGAGCCAGTTTTCCAACAACATTTTTTCATCTGCAAGTTCCTTCAATGGTCCTTTCTGGGAGAAAGCTTTAAATCTCCACATGTGAAATTTCGTCGGTTCCTAAAAATGGGGCACATTGGATGTTCTTGTCGATGTATGTATTAATGGCGGACGTGATGTTCCAGCTGGAACACTTGAGTGTGTGTTAATGGCGAATTGGTTTCAACACTTGAGGTCATGAATGTGTGATGGGACTATCAAGGTCATCGGTTGATGCCAGTTGTGAAAATGGTCGATGGTGTTATGTTGATGGGAATGATGTCGGTTGTTGAAGTGGTGATTTTCTGTCATATTTTTCTGTGTATAATAGTATTATTTTGCTTTTCAGGTTTTGTAGATTTTTATAATTTTTGTCTAATGGTTATGGTTGTTATATATATATATATATATATATATATATATATATATATATATATATATATATATATTTCAATATGTTTATTTTTAGTTTCTATAGCATTTTAGTCAGGCTCCATTACCGAGTTTCCGAAATACTATGCCTTGTAACGTCCTTAGTCAAACTGATCAGTTGGTATGTATCTCTTTGACAACATAGGGTCCCATCCATTATGTATGTAACTTTTTAGGTTTTCCTTTTACTCGACTATTGTATAGTAAATCAAGGTCTCCTACCGACAATTTTTTGTTCTTGATGTTTCTGTGGTGCCATGCTTTTTGTTGTTGTTTCTGGATTTCTTAATGTTGCATCACAAGTAGTCGGTGTTCTTCTAGTTTACTTAGTTGAAATAGTCATTCCTTTCTTCCTTGTTCGACATCGACATGTAAGATTTCTGCAATAATATGTGTCTATTGTCGGAAGTGTAGTGGAACTAATGCTTCCTGTCCATAAACTAGACGAAAGGGGGTTTGGTCGGTTGAGTGTTTACATGATGTTCTGCATGCCCATAGTACTGTAGGTATCTTCTCATTTTAGTCATCCTTATCAGAATTACATATTTTTGTTAAACCTTTGGTTAATGTTTTGTTACTATGATTCAATTACTCTATTCGACTGAGGATGGTATGTTGTACTTCGACAATGGTCAATTTGGAACTGGTCGGTTAGAGCTTTGATAGTTTTATTGATAAAGTGTGTTCCCTGATCATTGATTTAGGTTAATGGATATCCAAATATGGTAATGATATTCTCATAGATGAACTTAGTAGCTATCTCACTGGAACATGTGTCGACAGGTTTTGCCTCTTCCCATTTGGTCACATACTCGACTGTAGTTATGATATACCTTGCACATGTCCTTTTTGCTGGTATAGGAAATGGTCCTATGAAATATATGGCCCAAATTTCAAATTTCAAACTTGGGTTTACTAATATCAAAGGCATTTATGTGCTAGGCAGGGGTTGACCTAGTCATTGACATCTATCACATTGAATTACAAAAATTTTGCAATCTTTGTAAAGTGTCGACCACCATAACCTTGATTGTTGGATTTTCTTTGCAGTTGTGTCTGCTTGGAAATGTCCTCCTGGAGGTCTATAATGTGCTTCATGCATAATGTTGTCTCTTTCATGGTCCAGTACACACCTTCTGAGGATGTCATCTAGTCTCATTTTGTAAAGAAATCCATTTATAAGACTGTATGATGCAGCCTTCATAGCTAGGATTTGTTTCTTCTTTGTACTCATTGCTTCTGGTGCTTGTCCATCTTCTAAGAATTGAGCTATTTCCTCTAACTCTGCTAGGACTGCTTCTATCCAAAATAGATGTGCATCTGGTAAGTCATCTTTGACTCCCGTCGGTTCCTCTCCCATATCAATTCGGGATAAATGGTCGGGACCGACATTTAACTTACCTGGTCTGACAACAACTTCGAATTCAAATTCTTGAAATAGAAGTATCCATCAACAAATCCTTCTGTGGTGTAGAGGTTTATTGACAAGGTACTTAAGTGCCTGATGTTCAGTATAGAATATAAATGGGTTAGATAGAAGATAATGTCGATATTTTTGTAGTGCAAAGACCATTCCTAATGCTTCTCTTTCTGTTGTCGAATAATTTCTTTCAGCCTTGTTTAATTTTTTGCTACTGTAAACTATAGGATAATCCATTCCATCATCTCCTAGTCGAGTTAGGATTACTCCTATTGCTAGAACTGATGCATCAATATGAACATGGAATTTGATCGACCAGTTTGGAAACCTTAGGATTGGTGCTTCGACTGGTTTTCTTTTTAGTTTTTCAAATGATACATGACACTCTTCTATCCATTTGAACTGTTTATCTTCCTTTAATAGTTCTTCTAGTGTATAGGTCATATCTGAATAATATCTTATGAATTTTCAATAATAGCCTGTATGACCTAGTATCACTCTGACTTGTTTTGAGTTCACTGGTGGTTTTAAGTTGAGGATAATTTTTATTTTTGCAAAGTCGACCTTAATACCTTCCTTACAGACAATGTGTCCTAGCAATATCCCTATGGGGGTGACAAATATACACTTCTTGATATTTAGGGATAACTCAATTTGTCTACATCTTTCCAACATAAGTCTTAGCCACTTGCAATGATCTTTTAACATGGAGTATATTGTCCAATCATCAAAGTATATTGCCATGGTTTTGTAAATATACTCTTGGAATGTCTTGACCACAATTGTAGAGAATACTGCAGGTGCATTATTTAATCCAAAAGGCACAACCTTGTAAGAAAATGAGCCAAATTCACATACAAATATTGTCTTTTTCTGATCTTCTTTATCTATTGGCACTTGGTTATAACCTGAGAATCCATCTGTAAATGAGTAGCATTCATGTCCTACCACCTCATTTAAGATTTCATCTGCATAAGGAGTTGGCAATGGGTCCGTCAGTGTCACTTTATTTATCTCTCTGAAGTCAACACAAATTCTTAGTTTGTTCAGATCATGTTTCTTAGGTTGGACTACCATTGGACTTGCCCATTCTGATTGGTCAATAGGGTAGATTATGCCTGCTGCAAGCATGTTATCAATTTCCTTTTTTACTATCTCTTTGTATTTGTGAGCTAGCTTATATGGCCTTTTCTTCACAGGTCGAACATCAGGTTTAGTGTCGATTTTCATTTCACCAATTTCATGGACTAAGCCTTTGAGGTATTTATAGTCTCTGGAAAATATATCCTAGAATTCCTTTATTAAGTTCATTATCTTTGTTGTCTACTCTTCACTCCAGTAGTCTCCAATCTTTGACATTTTTGGTCGATCATCATTTGAGATGTCGAATTATTTAGTTTTGAATTTAGCATCTAGCCATTCTAGTGCTTTGGCTTCATTGATTAATCGACTTTATTCTTTAAACAGGGAGAATGTGGCAGGGAAGTTGACGGCAGTCATTCAGTCGGCTTCCTCCTTGTCGGTTGTTTCAACTTTAAACACTGTGCGACTAGGTTTGGTCATTTCGACATGGTTTGATTTCCATCTAAAGCTTTTTCCTTCTGAATTTTTGTTTTATAACTCTAATCGTGTTGATTCTGGTATTATCCCAGTTTGTATATTGTTACATTTCATTGGCTTTCGGTTGTCTTTTAGGAGTTTAGTTTCTGTCGGTTCTATAAATTCTTTAATCTGTTTTGCTTTTTCGACCAAATTTTCATTTTGTGGTATAAAGTTGAAATATTTAATGGATTTTTCTCTGAGTTCATGCCATAAGAATGTTTCACCTCTAGATTCTTCCATTTTATACCATTTGTTTGGTAAGTTGGAGAGAGTTGATGGAAACAAGTGTGTCCATGCTCATTCATCCTTATACCCAAGTCTTCTCCATTCCTTTTCACATGTCTTAATATGATCTTCTGAATTCTGTCCTTGAATGAATATAGGTATCTGAGCCTATTTGGTTAACTTCTTTCTTCCAAACCTGTCTACAAAGTAAGTTGAAGTTGTTGTCCAGGTCTGCAGTCTTACCTGATGGGTATCCCACCATCTAGCAACTTGTCCTGTAAAAGTTTCTACTAAACTTTGTAGTCGACCGTGTTCACCAATATTTTTGGAAACTTGTTCTACATGCATGACTAGTGATTCTCTTTCCTTGTATCTTGGTATTTGTGTAGTATTTACATTTGTAGCATTTAAAGTAGGGTATTCCCTAATTTTCTTCTCAAAGATTTTTTGGGACAATGGACACTATGAAGCACTGTTGGGTGGGATTTTTCTGTACTTTTTGGATAATCCAACACCCTTTTTCTTGTGTTTCGTAGTTCTTGACTTCCCAATCATATAATTCAGTGTCTTAATTATAACTGACTGAGTCTTGATTACCTAAGTAGAGTTCACCATATGTGTTAGGTTCTGTGTAATCTTCATTATTCTGTATCTGATAAACTTGTCGGATATCAACTTCTTCATCGATAGGTTCTACCCAAGGTTCTCCTTGGGATGGATGAATAGGTACAATGACCTTTTGTCCATTTCCTTTTAATTTGATTCTCTCTTTGTCCAGGGATATCGATGCTTTCATCTTTCTACCCCAAGGTCGGTCGACTAATGCTGGGAAGGAACTGGATTCTTCCTTAGGGTCAATGATTTCGAAGACGACTTTGGTCGAGATTACTTTTATAGTTGTATCAACATTTTTCTAGACTCCAATAGGTTCAATTAGGCCCTAATAGGCTAGTTTTAGGTATATACCTGACTCATGTAGTCGAGGTCTGCCCAGTTGCTCCCAAGTGTCACGAGTCATGATGTTTACTTGTGATCTGAAGTTGAGTACAACTTGTCGGACATGGTATCCTTCAATTTCCAGGTCAACAAGTGGGTCGACATCATTTTTATCTTTTTGATTTAAACTGCAGATATTCTTTGTTTGTTTTTCAATGTTGTTGTGCTTTATTTCATATAGAAAATCGATGAACTAAGATACTAAGTTATCTTTTTGTACGATTTGTATTAATTCTTTTACTGTGTTATGTCGATTATCATTAGCCTCTTCTTGCTGTGCAATTTCTTTGAATGCATTTGTTGCCTCTTTATATGTTTATTTTTCTTTAAGTGGATCAGGGTAGACATTTTTCTATTTTATTTTGTTGATTCTTGGGTTATCACTTCCTGTTTTTGTCCCTTGTCGGGTTACAATATGCAAGTTATTTGTATTTAGTACATCATTTTTTTGCACACACGACAAGACATTAACATTCTTCTTTTTATTTATTGTATCCAACATGGTAGGGAAATCCTCTAGTGAGTGATCCCCTACTCCACAACGAGTACAAAATTTGAGATCAGTTTTGTCTTTGTATGGATAGTTTGCATACTGATGTCCCTCCTTATAACATGTAAAGCATTGTATGGGTTGACGTGGTCAGTTGTCTCGATTTCCAGAGAATCGACCTAGACCTCTGTAGCCTCCATGTCGATTGTGATACCGATGCTCATATCTTTGACCGGCGTATCTTTGATTTTTCTGCTCGTTTGGTAAGTTGTTTTTCTCGTTATTTTGTGCAATTGCAGTGGTTTGGTAGACTGCATGATAATTATGTCGGTTCTTTAGGTTCAAATGGCAGTCAGCAGTGTTATTATTCTTTGTTTTGTAGATTGCACACCAAGATGCCTTGCTGTTCTTCATGTTGAACGAGAAATCTTTTGTCAAGTGGTCTCCATGCTCTTGGAAAATGTCACAAAAACATTTTGTCTATATGAATCAAACGTCTTGTTGGATGGTTTCTTGTTGACAGTTGTCTTTTGAGTGTCTGGCCGTTGAGCACTTTGTGCACCAAATGTCCTAAATTTTGAGGTTTAATTATTTTAGAGACTTCTGCATGATATCAAGCTATTCTTCTAGTCTGTGATCAATGGAGTATGTTGGTATGTCCTCATCCATTTCCACTTGGAGAGATTTTTTAAGCGCATCTTCAAAAGACTTGAATGTCTCCAGACTTCTGAGATAATATTGCAAGAAACCAATGGATTAATAATTGTTCATCAATAACATAGTCCACTTGGATAATAAGGTCTTTCCAATGTTTATCATAATCACAGACAGTTTCTCTTGGCTTCTGTGATGTTGTTTTTAGTTTCTTTGCAGTCAGATGTTTTGCATCTGGAGTTTTGAAAAATGATAGAAATTGCACTTTAATCTCAGCTTTGGTTGCTCAGGGTTGTCTTTGAGAAAAGGTCATGTACCAAGTTAATGCCCTTTTCCTCAAGGCGCCAACAAACCACGCCATCTGTCTGTCTTCATACGTAACTTGGTTAGCCTCCCAAGTTGTCTCATAGACAGACCATTGTCATCTGGGGTCGTCATCACCCTTGTATAGAGGAATGTGTGCTGACCCATGACCCATGTCGAAATAACTGTCACTTCTTTCAAGAGGTGGAAGTGGTGGGGGTGGGGGTGGGGGTGGTGGGGTTATTTGTTTATTCCTCTGTGTGGAACTATTGTCGACAGAACTCTCTTTCCCGTCGATTGTTTTTGTCATTTCATTTTTGACCAGCAGTCGGTTGGTTTCGACCTCTTTTGTCGATGTCCAACTGCAATTATCTATCCACAGTTATGAATGTTATGTGTCCTCCAAATTTGTATTTGGCAGTGGGGGTGCTCCTTCATGTGTCAGTAAAAGTAAGTGGATACTTCGGTTGGAGGGTACCTCTTGAAGCATAACCCAATTTCCTTCTTCTGGTCGATGGATAATTAGACATCTTCTAGTGTAGGTCTCGTCATCTAGTTGAATCCATAAACCAAAGACACCAGCTCCTAGTCGGAGGTCCTCTTCGAAAATAGATTGTATCTGGGTACATGGATCTATCGGAGGTTTTACTTCCTGGGGAAATTCTAATTGGAGAGCTTCTCACTGCTCTATCCACAATTCTTCTTTTGTAGGGGATGCCTCTTTTTCCATGCCTTCTTCTTGTCGTTCATGACCCAACTCTGGTGGATTTCTTTCCTGGTCGGTCACCCTAGTACTCATTTATCTATGCAGCGCTAAGGCTCTTTCTCTTCTTTCTTCCCTTCTTTGTTGTCTCTCCTCCCTCTCTATTTTCTAGAGGTCCGACATACCTTTGTGTGACACTGTCTTCTTTATTTCCTTTTAGTCAACTTCTCATTACCGGTGATTGGTATTTGCTTTCAGTTGACTAGAACTCACTCCACTTTATCCCAACATATGACCATCTACCCCCCCATAGCCTACCCGACGCTTTAGAAAGCCTAGATAGTTCGGTATACTTGCTTATGAAGTATTCCCACTCCCTTTCTGCAATGAATTTTTCCTACCTCTTTTGCTTTTCCACCCAGTTCGGGTTTAATGGCGGTCCGCGAAGTGATGGACGAGATTCGACAATATGACCTACTCCCTTCTTAATTAGGAATTTAAATAGCAATATCAGTAAGGAACACAATAATTGCTCGATGAGGTCTGTGTATAATTTCTTCTTGATGGTTTTCATCGAATTCCTTTCTTCCACTACTTGTTCCTCGTAGAATTCGTCAGCGATTTTTTCGAACCACTCTGACAAGTTTTTTCTTCCCCCACGAATCAGTTTTTCTAGCAATTGTTGATCTTTATTCCCTTCCATATTTTTCATCCAGGAGTTTATTTAGAAGTTGGGGCACTGATTCTACAAACTTCTCATATGTCTCTGTAAAGAATATTGCTTTTGCTTGTGCAATCGTTAATCTCTTTCTTCGTGCATAATTCTGCAAATAATTTGCAACTTTACGTTTCCACCAGTCCTTAATCTCCTGTTCTTATATCATCTATTTGCATACATTTTAGACATGTACTACCGGCAACGAAACCAATGTTGTAATCTCACAGATCACCTAAGGTTACCAATAATACATACCAAAACATACATACATAACAGAGACAAGAGATAAGAATAAGTAGAGGAAATAACAGATTATATTAACATGAATGGGTCCATACAATACAAAGAACTGAACCGATTTCTCATCTGGCTCAACAACCTAATATATATGATTTTCAAATAGTTACAAAATAACTATTTGTTGGTTCGGTGAATTGACACGACCTTAGGTGGCCGACCTAATCTCTAGTTCAATCGGTCGACCAACTTAGTCGGCTGATCGACTAAGTCAGCTATCGTTCAAGTTGGCATACCTACTTGCTCCTCTAACACTAGCTAATCTATAGTCTGTGATGGTTTCCTTTGCTACTAGTTCCTAAAGTTGGAAGGTTTGAATCCTTTCTTTTTTTGTTCAAACTTCTCATTCTTTTTTTCCTACCAATCCTTCTGATGATCGGGATTTCTTTTATTCTAGTCATAACAATACTTATCTTTTCTAATAGCTTCTTCCAACATTCTACGCTCATCAAATTCAATCTGGTCCTTGTAGGACTGAGGTAATACACTCAAGAAAAGTTGGATATTCACCTTCTCATCTTTGATATACCTAATATACCTTAATAGCTCTATGAACTTATTGGCATATTCTCCCATGGTCTGCTGTCCCAATCTTAGCTCATGGAATTCCTAAATTTTTTCATCATAATAACTGTTAGAGAGGTATTTATGCTTGAAATAATTATTGAAATGTTTCCACTTAAGTATTCTCTCACTGATCCTCTTTACCTTTCTAAGGTGCTCCCACCAAATGGATGCTCTTCCATTCAGATTGAATATGGAAACTCTTGCCTTCATATTTCATGAAGAATCCTGGACTTGGAAATATTTCCTCATTACAAGAAGCCAAGCCTCAACTTCTTGACCATTCTTGATCTCACCATTAAAGGTAGGAGGCTTATCCTTCTTAAACTCATCACGGGAGCTACTCCAATGGTGCCTCTTTCTCTTTCTTTTGTCGAAAGAAGAGCTTGAACCCCCACTAGATTATTCTGAGTTGGATGACCAACTAGAAGTCATTTTACTTCTTTTAGTGATTCTCTTACTTCTTTCTGGATTTACTATCCAATGCGCAGAGTCCATATTTATTTTCAATTCTTTCAAACTCGTTAGCATGGATGCGTTTAGATGGTACTGATCTTCTTGAGCCTTAACCAATTTTTCATTGTTTGCTCTGCAACTCTGCATTTCCACCCTTAGGCTTCTCATGGTGGCTGCAAAATACGGTAAGGTATCCTAATATCTCCTTTAATTAGACTCCGGCTTATCATTTCCAACTCTAACATTCTCACCCTTAATATCTTCCTCATACCCATGGGGATATCATACATCATTCTTGCTGTAGGTTCTCATGGCTGAGCCAAAATACACATTTCTAATATGAATTATGACTCTACAATAAGGTGTTAACATAGATGTCTGTTAGATGCATGATAATTGTCAAAAATTAAAAACACATTCAGCTACAATGCTGCAACCAATAGTTCTGGAAACTATTCACATGGACAATTTAGGCCCAATGATGCAACCAACAGCTCTTATACTACACTATAGTGTAATAAAATGTTGGTATCATAAGGTATTATTGTTCCTTTTAACTATAAATTTGGCCCATCCAAACCCAATGCTGCAACCAACAAATCAGATACCACACTGTCACGTCCCCATACCCCGTAATGAAGATAAATTAAAAAATTTCTCGAAGAACCTCTTTGTTCTCCTAATAAACACCAGGTATGGATGTTAACCTATTATCTAACCTTCATCTCAAGATTAGAACCACTATACCAGTCGTTCCACCCTTTACTTATCCATTTTGCGTCCCGAATGGCCATTTTCGAACCAACCTGCCTTTGTTGACTTCCACCTTCTGACTTCCGACTTGGGAATGCGGAAATCCACGTAATGCTTACCTTTATTCTTGGTTCCTAACTGTTAGCAATAAATACACACCTCCTGCAGACAAAACCCAGTTCTCTAGATCTGAATGGTTCAGGTCTAGAACAAAACACAAACACAAAATGCTAAACTTCCCCTACGTCCGGTTAACCAATTGAATGGAATGCCATAATACTTCTCTCAAAGGTTGTCCTCGCTACTCTCACAAAAGAACCTGTAAAATATGGAAAACACCAAGAGAAACATGATAGCATACAATATAATCAACTATATCTATGCTTATGACCAAGGAATCAAGTAATATAAACATATGAAAGAGTAAATATGGGAAAGAAAAGACATTCTTTATTAATAAATGATTGGAGAGACTACAACCTTCATGCCTTGGTGTTGAGAGTTCCTTGCAATGGATCCTTTCCTCTGACTTCACCTTGAATCCAAATATTCAAGAATGATTTTGACAGAGTTTGGGTATGCAACACAATTCTCCATCCTTTTGCCCATGGGGGGGTGAGCTAGTATTTAAAGGCATGGGAGGATAGGTATAGTTGAGGATCTCAAGGGTAAGGTGGATATTATATCCTAAAAGGGAGGATCTCAAGCTCTAGTTAGTCCTAAACCATAGGGATGAGGCTCCACGGAGGTCAGCTTTGAGAATCCTCTTGAAGCTTCCCTTTTTTCCTTGAAAACTCTAGCACCACTTCTCCAAAGAAGCAAACAGGCGATGATAAGGGGGCACTGCTTCTTTTAGTAAGGGAAAGAGTGGTGGAACTTCTCTTTTATCATGTATCAGGAGTGGTGTTGGCTCTTTGATTCTTGGGTAATGCTTTTTGTCAATGGGGAAAGAGAGTTACCAGCTCAAAAGAGGGAAAATTTGCAAGGGGTTAATTTATTCCTTCATTTCTCTAGGGAAAACTTTGAGGGATTGGATCAAACAAGGGAATGCCTATCTCATAACATGAGGGTGACGATATTTCGGTATAACACTGACTTCCGACTTCCTGATTTCCACATTCCACTTTTCAATTTTGGGAATCGAAAATCCAGCTTTCTCCCTTTGTCTTATTATGTCTTACCAATTTCCAACTTCAGAAATCAAAAGACCAACTCCTCCTTATGGATTTTGGCCATATTTCCTATACTTAACCGCATTTTGACTCTTTACCAAGCTTTTATCCTCCATGATCATCAATACAATGCAGGGAAAGAACGCAAGGCATAAACAAATGCAAAATGTATAAAGCATACAAGGTATAAACAAGAAATTATAGGGACATTCATACACAAGTAACCCTCTACTAGACCAACAACAAGTATTCAACATAATAATTGAAATTCATCATATTCATAAGGAAAAACATTGCATAAATACAATGAAAGAGATACTTGTCTTGGTGATTAAGTTGTCCTACAACTAGCTATGTAGATGCAACATTCCACCCAACCATAGGCCAGTGTTTTCTTTAATCTCTCAACACCATGGCCACCCTTGAGCTGGGAATGATTCCACAAGGGCCTAGGGAATAAGAAGACTCACACACATCTAGATCTTTAACAAATAGTCAAGCCAACACCTAGCTGGACTTATCAGACTATCGATCCAAGCCAACACCTAGCTGGACTTATCAGACTATCGATCCAAGCCAACACCTAGCTGGACTTATCAGACTATCGATCCAAGCCAACACCTAGCTGGACTTATCAGACTATCCATCCAAGCCAACACCTAGTTGGTGTAATTTCCCCGGTTTTGACCCCATTTGCATGATGTATATATTGTAATTAATCATGGTGAGGAGCTCAAGGCAAAAGTTCCACCATCGATTTGGTTGTGTGTGTGTGTTTCGGCAATGGGGATAGTTGCCGATGGTTTATCATGCCATTTGGCACATTATAATTTGGCATCATGTAAATACACACATCAATTAAAACTAAAACCACAACCAACTACGACAGTGCTATGTTGAATGAAAAGGGCATGGTTCCAAAGGATAAGGGGTGGGGGATGTCAAACCTTGGTTTATGGGGGAAAAACCCATGTGTTGCCACTTTGTTTGTTTTGTCACCTTTCTTGTTTCACCAACCTCTTCAATGACTTGGTTTTGTTGTTGGGGGCAGTTATGGCTGGTAGTTGAGGCAGTTATGGTGGTGGGTGTGGCAGGCTTTCAGCCTTTTCCCATGCGCCCACTCCACCCACGACTACATTCAATTCCTCCATCTTCTCCATGACGCCATTCTTCCCTGGCCTGTTCACTCTAACACGAAGGTCGTTTTTGTTCTCCTCACACACCAGTCGAGGGCTCTCTTTGTTGTTCGTGGGCTGTTGTTCCCATATTTTGCTGGCCGCGTCCTTTATCCTCACACACAGGAGTTCTACGTGAGTTTTCCTCATGCAGGGAGTGGGTGAAATCGTGGCTGTCACTCAAGATTTCGGGTGCAGGAGCCGTTCATGCTCTGGGCTGTGTGCCTGTGTGTTTCACACTAGTTCGGTGGTAAGTATATGTTCCCCATGTCGATTGTGGCTGTGTATGCTGTCAACTGTGGTTTGCGGTTTTGTTCTCCTCCTGTCCATGCCGAGAGTCTATTTCTCTCCATTATCGGACTGTGTAGTTTCCCGCTATTTCATTGTGGGACATGAGCTGTCATCTTCCCCACGTTTCGTTGGCTGAGTTTCCCTATTGTTTGGGACTGTGTATAGCTTCCATCGTTTGCACTGTGAGTGGTGGCTGTTGATTGCCACAGTCGTTGGCTGAGTCTCCCATGTCTATGCTGGGAGTGTTGTTTACTATTCACTGTGGGCTGTGAATTGTTGCCATCATCCATTGTGTGTTTGGGCTGCTATTATTCCCTTGGTTTTGGGTTGCAGTGAGTTGTTTTGGCCACGTTAGGGCCAAGAACAACTCTGGGTTGCCTTGTGGGCTTGAGCTGTGACTCACCTTTCGTTTGGGACTGTCACCAGTTGACTTGCCTTCTTCACGAGGTTGTGAAGGGATTGTTTTGGTTGCTGTTATGTAGTGGTTGGTCTTCGGACTGTGCTGGCTTGGACGATATGTGGATGGCCTAATAAACCCAGCTGTTTTGGTTTGGCTGATTGTGTCCCCTTGGCTATGTGTAAGCCTACAAATGACCCTTACTCCTGGAGGAATCATGCCCAGCTCGGGGGTGGCAGCGTTGCTGAGAGATTGATGAGAACGCTGGCCTATGGTTGGGTGGTACGTTGCAGCGACGTAGCTGGTTGCGGGGTGAATTCTTCATCAAAAGATAAGTGATGTTGGTTACTTCATCCTTGCAATTTATATCTATTGTTTTATGAATTAGGATGAACATATGAATGCTGGAATGTATGTGTGTTGCTTCTGTTGATTATTGAGTAACTCTATATGCTTGAAGAATTATGCATCTATGCATCCTGTTATGGATCATGTTAAGTTTCCTATTTTCAGCATTGATGATTTGTACATGTTCATGGGGCTATTTTCCCGTCTGTATGTGGTGTTCGTCGCGTCCTCTTCGCCGGTCGAAGGGATGGGGATGTGACAGTTGGGTTAATAGGTTGCAGGCTTATGAAACCAACACTTGCATTAAGGACCATCCAAGCCAACAAATGGGTTCACAGGCCCCAAAGCAAAACCATCTCTCACAGTTGGTTTAACAGGCTATCTAGAAAAATATTACACCCAAGGGCAATGCAAACCAAGACTCAGCCAAACCAAGATCCAATTGGGTTAACAGGCTCCAAGTCCAAGCTAATCTCCCCTGGGTTTACGGGTTGCTAAGGAAGTGGAAAGGTAAAATGGCTAAGCTAGTGGATCACTCAAGAGCTAAGGAAAAATCCACAATATCTATCTGGCCTGGAATCCACATTACCTACATCCCAACACAAGGCATAATCGTTTTCTCTGCTCAACAGTCCCTCAGGAAATACCTCCCTTCTAGTTCTCTTCAAGGCATGTAGTAAGGATCTACCAGCCACTCTTACCTTTTCCTTAGGTTCCTCTTTGCATTAGGTTAAAATTACCATTCATGTTCTCTTCCACAACTAAGTCTTACATACAAATCAGACCCAAAGCTAGGGTACACAACACAACAACCACTATGTCAACCAACAAAAGAGGCTCCTCACTATGATACAAGAAACACACTATATAATCAGTAAAATAGAGGATTTTTACTACGGGGAAACACTAACGCTTGGAAAAACATAGAATACCACTCTTTCTCACAAAATCAAGTGATATCCATCGCTCAATCACTTGAAAAAACAACTAGCTTCCTATCCTGGGTGAAAAGAATGACCAAGAAGGTGAATGCAGAATAACAAATTGACAATCACAGGAAATATCCACAGTTCTGCAACACAGTAAATGCATAGCATGCATGATCAAGCTAGAGATATCAAACAATAGTGTGTATGAAAGATAGGAATCCTCGAATGAATGAGGAGGATTTAGAAAAACCCAAAAGTGGCCTCCTTTGATGGACAGGGTACGATTCACATGGGTTTTCTTGCTGCAAAATCAAGATCACGTCCTCCCCTAGGTTGTAGACCTGCACAGGCTATAGTCTTCCATGTCCTGCACTTCCCTAGGCATTAACTGCCTCATCCAATTTCTGGAAAGAATTAATGATTAAGGATAGAGGAATAAGGTAAATGAGGGTTCACGGTTCCCTCATTGATATATGGATTAACCCTATAGGCTCATAGGTTTGACCAACTTCCCCACCTCGTTCCCTTATGAAATCATGCACCCATCTCTTTATGTTGCAGTTTCATAGATGGCTATGGTATTTTTATTAATTTGTATTTTTACATGATATACCAAAACATGTTGTGCATAACCAAGACCATAACCATAGGCATCAACCTGATCACCTATTACAAAACATCCATCAATGGCAAGGCCTTAGCGTTGAGCTCCTTGCCACAATTCTTTACAACATATACATCATGTATAGTCAAAATATCATGGGGTCAAAATCAGGTGTTACAAAAATGAAATATTTACTATAAATAGTTGAAAATAGAAAAAAAAAAACCATTTGAGTTTTTACCAAATTTAGACCAATTTACCTCTCTACTTCAAATGATTAGTGTGGGAAATTCGGTGGAAGGTTCTTCAATCCGTGAAGTGGAAGTAAATAATTTCTCTCTCTACTTCATTTTCAAGCCTTTAATTTTAAATTTCATTGTTAAATTTGGGTTTTTGTCCTTCCCTAAAGGAACTATGCTATAATCACAAGTAGCATTCTCTAAAGTCATGATTTCGCATTGTAATCACAGGCTGATAGTGAGAAACCTATGAATGGTTCGCACTGTTTACACTACACAATCGTGATTACTATGTGAGGAAGGTTTTAAGAAAAATCTAATGGTTAAAATATTGTTTGGGAAGGTGACCATGGTTCTTGAGTGGTGAGAAAGGGAACATGAGGACATCGATCATGTTTCAATTGGTGATCCCATGACTATAAACGCTCTAAGAAGGTTTGTTTTTCTCAAGTTCTACGGCATGTCAAACATGCAGGCACAAGTTCGTTTAATGGAAACATTGGTGAACTTATGGGACCATGATCTTGGTTTGTTTAATCTTCAAGGAAAAACCTTGGAACTTACTACAGAGGATGCATGTTTCCTCATGATTTTATCTCAAAGAGGGGCCCCTGTGAACATGGCGGGTACTCGTCAAGGGGGTGACCATATTAGTGTTCAATACTACATCAACACATAATGTTTACTGGGGACTCAGAAATTGGGGACCCAAATCCTGATCTCTCACATCACTAGCTTTCCTTTGAAAGTGATAGTGAGCACTGCTGTCAGAGTGGTGGGATCATCCTCTTTACATATAGCTGCACGAACTCATACGCTCATAGCGGTGGAGTGACTGCAGGGAGTTATGTATGACCGATGTTTGAGATTAATCTAGATCATCAAGAGACAAATTTATAATTGTAGGATAGGAATGAAGAAGAACTTTGGATATGCCAGTATAATAGTATCTTTCTGCTTTGAGAGGGTTTCTTCCACCATTCCCATTGTCACACTTCCACCTTTCCCACCCCGCAAGCCTATACTTACACAGTGGGGTGATATATTTCTCCACTAGGTTGGTGGTGGTGGATTTGAGAGTGGTTATGATGATGACTTCTACTCATGGTGGAGCATGTCGGTGCCTACATTGGAGCAGTTCTCCTATGTAGGCTTGGATTTTCGAGGTGATCCTAAGATCGCTCTCCCTCTTGGTGGAGCATGGGAAAATATGGGTAGGTCTTTTTACTTTTGAAAATTTCATTTTTATGAAATTTAGTTCATAAATTTATATATACATATTTACTGGAGTTTGACATGTTTTTAATGCCATGCAGACATAAGTCCTATTTGAACAGATGGACATCTAAGGACCTTCGTTCAACTAATGTAGGGTGGTGGAGATGAAGCTATGATTCATCTTTTCAAAGGGGAAGCTGGCCAGGGTTACCCATGATTTCCCCACACTATGGATGAAGATGATTCCCATGGCCATGCAGCAGCATGTCGTAGGAGTTCCTCCATCTTTGTTAAGCCTTCTTATAAGGGTGACCCAAGATGTACTTTGTTATCAGGAGGATGTAGAGGTATCCGGAGCCAAGGAGGCTAAGGAGCATCCCTAGTTCTAGAATATCATGGATTTTGATCCCATTTTATATTTTGGAAGTACTTTTTGACAAGATCTTCAGATCAAACTTGATATATATGAACATATTTTACACACACACACACAAAAACATCTCTCTCTCTCTCTCTCTCTCTCTCTCTCTCTCTCTCTCTCTCTCTCTCTATATATATATATATATATATATATATATATATATATATACCTAGTTATCTACATGTTGTCCCAATGTATCTATGTATTTAATTTTACAATGTGTGTGACAAATTCCAATCTAGTATATCGTTTGCAAATGCATCAATGGTTGTATTTTGATTCCTTGAAATGTGATGACATGTAATGCGTTCAAATTTTATTTCAAGTAACCTAGTTATTAAAAACTTATGTAGAAGAGTATGGTGTCTCACGTTTAGGCTCTAATGCCTCCTTCCTTCTCCTAATAGTGTCACTTTTTTAAATCCTTCAATCCTATCCCAAGTTGTTCTTAAGGGGGGATGTTAGGATATTTAGACACTTAGGAGTTAGTTAAGATCAACTTGTATAATATATCTGTTAGGTAAAAGTGTGTTTCTTTAGTATGCATTAGTATGCATTTGTAAATATTTTAATCCGACGGTCACGATATGTTCTAGACATAGAGTGATCTGACGGTTCAACTTCTCTTAGATCATACCTACCATTGATCCGTGGCTTAACACCTGATTGGTCTATGATCTCTATTTAAATAGCATAGAGGGTCCTTGGCTAGTTGATCGATTATGAGAAGCTCATGTAACTTTCTTTCTTTTACATAATAAATTGCTCCAAGTAGCTATTTGGCTGGGGTTGTGGACTATTTCCCTCTCGAGGGTTTTAACCACATGACAAACATCGGTGTATTGATCTATGATCTGTTTATGTGAAGCGGATATTCTTGGTGTTTGGTCCTTTGGGAGTACCCTGTGTACCCTAACATGGTATCAGAGCTTTTATGAAGAGCCGCTTTTGGTTTTGATCAAGATATCGAGCCGGTGTTGCCGAAAGGGTTTCTGGTTTTGTATTATTTGTGCATTTGTGGCTTGTGGGAGGTATTCCATTGCATCCAGAGCACCGTTTCCATTTGGAAATAATTTTCGTTTCACCAAAAGCCATTTCCATTTGCTCCAGAAACACCCATTTCGGCAAATCTGAAGGTATAATGTTACAGTGACGGATTTGTTTTTTTAAATATCTCATATTTTATCCATTTATTATTAGATCTTTTTAGTTTTAGTCTCGGACTGTTGTTTTTCCTGACTGTGTATGCTCTTTTCCGTGCACCTTGCGCGATCGCGGTGAATCAGAAACAGTGAGGGAAAGTTTTTTTTCTTGTCTTCTCGGCTACGTATGCTCTTTGCCGTGCACCTTGTGCGATCACGGCAAATCAGAAACAATGAGAAAACTTGAAAACGTAGACTTTCTGGGTAAGCTAACCAAGATCTAACCCCATTGTGTGGAAAAAGTTTTTTTGTTTTTGTTTTTCGTTTTTTTTTGTGATTTGCAAGAAAAGAAAGCAAGCACGAAAAACGATAGAGAAGAGTATTAAAAAAAACAAAAACCCTTCCTCTTTCCATAGTTTTACGTACCTTTTAAACTTAGCTCACTTGGTCCAAAGTTGCTTTACACCTTGATAAGTCTTGAGTTCAAATCTTATCAAGCTACTTTTTAGTGCATGCAATTTCTATTTTCAAGTTACTTTATTGTAAAAGTACATCTCACATTAATAAAATAAAATAAAAGTGAGTCACTTAAATCTTTTAATTTATTGCCGCACTATTTAAAAGTACATTATTGTAAAAGTGAACCTCACTTATTCTACAAAAGTGATTCACTTCAAAGCAACTTTTTTTTTTCATAAAAAAGATCTTATATATTATATATATAAAAAAGGTATCACCTGTTTTTATAATATGGAGTCTTTTCAACACCTGTCTCATTCATATTTTACATCTACATATCAGCAAAAGTTTCCTACTCCTACCCATTTCCCCCATTTCCATAAATTCTATCATCACCCACCTGGTATTTACCATATTGATTATGTAATTTCCATTACAAATACATCAATAGATAAATATAACCCCGATATGAACCATAAGATATAACAATATTATGCATTCATCACTTCAAAGCAACTTTATTGTAAAGTGATTGTCAAAGGTTGATCTTTGGAAGAGGGGGGTTCTTTTTTTAGTTGGTCAAGTTAATATCTGCCACGTCACTATTGGGGACATCTTCAACATTTTCTTTGATCAAGCATAACTTCATCATCCGGAATCCGTTTTAAGTGCCGTTTTTTTTAAAACTGCATATTTTTTCGAGCTCTTTGCATCCTGACAATTAGTTTCTATTATTTCAGCCATTATTTTACAGTATGGCTGCCCTTTGTGATATTATACTCACAAGTTCTAACTATTTCTCATGGAAATATCGTATGGAGGATGTTCTGCGAAGTAGGGGACATTTCAGGATAACCTCAGGGAAATAAATAGAACCCACTGATGATGATAAGAAAATTAAATGGGAAAATAGATGCGATGAATCTCGTGGATTGATTGGGATGTCAATCTCTATTGATTTGCGATTCCACATATCTGACATTGATGAAACTGATAAAACTTGGGAAAAGTTGGAATCTTTGTTTGGTAAACACAATGAAATTTAGGGTCATCAACTTGAGAATGAGTTGCTTTCCTTGAATCCCAATGATTTTTCTTGCATTCAAGACTATTTATCTAAGTATAAAACTCTTAGACTATTATGTACAGAATGCAAGATTAAAAAAGAAGACAAACAATGTATTTATCATATTCTTTCCAAACTTGGACCTGCATATTCTGTTTTTGTATCTACATTCTACTCCATGAAAGAATCCTTGACTGCATCCAGTTATGTAGAGCCTAGCCTTGAATCCTTTTGTGATTCCTTAATTAGAGAGCAATATAAGCTCATTCATCTTGGAATAATTAACAATGCAGATACATCTGGGAAAGCCTTATTGTCTCAACAGAAAGAAAAGTCCAAGCCTCCCAAGAAACAGAATTCTCGCAATAATAAGAAAAACAACAAGGGTAGAAAATGGTCATTTCAATGATGTACTATGTGTTCCAAAAATTTCCAGCAATTTGTTATTAGTCTATCAAATTACTCATTCAGGTGAAGGTAAAACTGTGATGTTTACACCTCACCAAGTTGTAATCAAGGATTTTAAAAATCCTAAAAATGTCCTTGCTACTGGAACTATTGATGATATTACCAGGTTGTACAAATTTAACAACTTTGGGTCATCACCTTTTTCGTTTGTTTTTTGTTGCTCATAGTGATAACTTGAGCAAACTTTGGCATGAGCTTTTGGTCACTTAAATTATCGCTCATTGAAACAACTATGTAAAGACAATATGGTGACTAGTCTTCCGCTGGTATCTTGCAAGTATGGTGTTTGTTCCTGTTGTGTACTCGAAAAACATCATCGAGACAGTTTTGACAAACGTGCCTCTTAGCACGCCTTGATTCCCTTGGAGCTTGTGCATAGTGACTTGTGTGGCCCTCTTCCATCTGCTTCATTTTCTGGTTTCAAATATTTCTTAACTTTCATTGATGACTACTCCAGACGCACTTGGGTTTACTTCTTAAAACTTAAGAGCGAAGTATTTAACATGTTCTTAGCCTACAAGGCCCTTGTTGAAAAACAATCTGGTCATCAAATTATGAAGTTAAGATCTGACAATGGGGGAGAATATGTTAACAACAAGTTCACTACTTTTTGCACTGAACAAGGAATCCAACAACAGCACACTATTCCATACACACCACAACAAAATGGTGTAGCTGAAAGGAAGAACCGCACTTTAAAAGAAATGGATAATTGTCTGATCCAATCTAAGGGATTAAGTCTTCAATATTGGGTTGAGGCCATAAATTGTGCAAATTACTTAGTAAATCGCACACCCACTAAATTTTTACAGGGTATAACACCGGAAGAAGCATGGATTAAAATTAAACCATATGTAAGTCACTTTTGTGTGTTTGGTTGTGAAGCATGGGCTCACATTCTGGATGAAAAATGGAAAGCATTGCAGCCTAAAAGAGAAAAGTGCATATTTGTTGGATATTCTGAAGATGTAAAATGTTATAGACTTCTTCAGCCACATTCTCACTATATAATCATTAGAAGAGATGTTAAATTTGATGAAAATATCTTGGCCTGCGAGCCTAACTTGGCGAGTGTGCCATCTTTGGCCTACGAGCCTGATTCGAAAAATGTGCCTTCTTCTTCTTCTTCTTCCAACTTCCTTGACAGGTTTCCAACTCCAGTTTCTGATGATGACAGTGAGGATAAAAATCCACCTCCGCCTGCTCATGTTCCTCCAACTGCACCAGCACCAATACTTCCTCTATGGGTTCGTTCAACATGTGAAGCAGCTGGTAATCTTGTTGGTGATCCTAGAGATCAACATCGAACTCGTTCTCAATTTCAGGGATCCTCTTCTCTTTTGGCTCAAGTTTCTGAGAATCATGATCCAGAAACTTTCGCAGAAGCTTCAGGAAATCCAGATCGGAATGCAGCTATGGATGAAGAATATCGTTCCTTAATGGCGAACGATACCTGGGATCTTGTTCCTCTTCCAAAAGGAAGAAAATTTGTCAGATGTAAATGGGTCTACAGAACTAAGTATGCATCAGATGGTAGTGTTGAAAGACTTAAGGCAAGGTTATTTTCCAAAGGTTTTTCCCAAGTTGAAGGGATTGACTACAATGAAACCTTTTCCCCTGTAGCAAAAATGAACTCCATCCGCCTTGTTCTTTCCCTTGCAACCTTACATAACTGGGAAGTCCATCAAATGGATGTCAAGTATACCTTCTTACATGGTGATTTACATGAGGAAATTTACATGGAACAACCTTCTGGATATGTTCAGAATAACTCTAACCTTGTTTGTCTCCTTAAGAAATCCTTATATGGCCTTAAGCAAGCTCCTAAAGCTTGGTATGCCAAAATGGATAGCTTTCTCCTTGACACTGGTTTTTCTAGATGCCATTCTGACCCCAATGTCTATACCAAGAAAGTAGGAAACCATCTCATCATACTTGTTCTTTATGTTGATGATCTTATCCTTACTGGTAGTGACCCTAACCTTATAACCCATGTGAAATCTAGTCTTAAGCAAAATTTTGAAATGTCAGACTTAGGACATTTTCATTATTTTCTTGGTCTCCAAGTCTTGCAAACCAAATAAGGAATCTTTCTTTCCCAGTCTAAGTATGCATGTGACCTTCTTCGTCGCTTCCACATGGTAGATTGTAAACCAGCCCCTTCTCCCTTCCAGTTTGGAGTCAAACTTTCTACCACTTGTACTTCCCCTGAAGCAGATGACACCTTGTATCGTCAGCTTGTTGGTAGTCTTTTATACTTGACTCATTCTCGCCCTGACCTTTCCTTTGCCATTGGTCGTGTTTCCCGTTATATGCAAACTCCTCATGAAAGTCACTGGAAAACAGCAAAAAGAATACTTCGATATATTCGAGGTACAATTCAGTTTGGGATTCATTACAGTACATGGGGGAAACCTTTGTATTCAGATTGGGACGCCGATCCTGATGATCGAAAGTATACTGTAGGTTATGTTTTTAGTCTGGGATCTGGACCTGTCACTTGGGCTTGTAAGAAACAACAAGCTCTTGCTCTTTCTTCAGTAGAAGCAGAATATCGAGCTACAGTTAATGCCAATCAGGAAGCTTTATGGCTTTGACAGATCCTTTCATAGTTTGGATTCGAGCAGCAGTAGCCTACTCCACTTTGGTGCGACAATCAAAGTGCCATCAAGCTTGCCAAATATCTAGTTCTACATCAGTGCAGCAAACACATTGAGCTGCACATGCACTTCATCAGAAATCTTGTTCATGATCGTGTTATTGAAGTGCTTTATTGTCCTACAGATGATCAAGTTGCAGACATCTTCACCAAGTCTCTTAC
>LPNX011173285.1:432698-471651 GCA_001517045.1 Pseudotsuga menziesii
AATCTCATGTAACTTTCTTTCTTTTGCATAATAAATCGCTCCAAGTAGCTATTTGGTTGGGGCTGTGGACCATTTCCCTCTCGAGGGTTTTAACCATGTGACAAACATCGGTGTATTGATCTATGATCTGTTTGTGTGAAGCAGATATTCTTGGTGTTCGGTCCTTTGGGAGTAGCCTGTGTACCCTAGCAGTCCAAATGTATCTAGGTATTTAATTTTACAATGTGTGTGACAAATTCCAATCTAGTATATAGTTTGCAAATTCATCAATGGTTGTATTTTGATTCCTTGAAATGTGATGATATGTAATGCGTTCAAATTTTCTTTCAAGTAACCTAATTATTAAAAACTGATGTAGAAGAGTATGGTGTCTCACCGGATAAACCACATTAATCTGAGAGACAAATAACTGGGAGTCAAGTATAACTTCCAGGAAGGTGATACCATGCAAAATAACATCCCAAAGAAGCTTAATAATGACACTATACTTGGCCACCTTATTAGTTACAAGACCTAGGAAGGCGTTACCTAAGGAAACCAGTTGTCCTATGGGTGCATAAATGACCTAGGAAGCTGAAGCCAGATTACAAGTGTGATGGATGGCACCATCATAAAACCTATGAACCATTCTGAAGACATTTGAAACAACACTAGACTACGTAAGAAACACTAACTAGTAACGACCATGTACATAAATAAACAATAATAATACATGAAAAAACATAATGCTTAAGCGTAATACTTTTTCAAGTAGAGCCCATTTAGGGGCTCCGATAGCATATTACCATCATAGTCGATTAAATTGTACGCTACACTTTTTAGAAATTTTGATACAGCATATGAGTGTAACCTCATGGATTTAAATTTTCCTACCCCCAACGGTTCCTTGTCCCAATAAAAAAAGCAAGACAAGTTCTCCTTTTGAGAACACCCTAGGTTTTACAGCTTTATCATACTAGTTTTTCACCTCGTTCTTGTGTTGTTCAATTGATGTGAGTGCATATCTGCACTTCTCATATATATTTTCTAAATGTATCAAATTTTCTTATAATTTCCCTTTTTTTAATTTTATTAAATGACCAATTTTTTCACTTTTTTTCCCTATTTCGACCTTTGACTAGTTTTGATGTCTAGGTCTCCAAATTGGTCCAAATGCTCCCAAATATTCACAGAAGGTATATGAATGATATTAAGGTTTTAATATTATTTTCATTGAATATTTATGACCCTCTAAAGTATTCTACAAACTTTTTTAAGATGCTGGTCGAGGTAGGAGTTGTGGATAGTAATTTGGGGTTCTAATTCCCCCACAATGAGTACTGAAAATGACTTCCCAAATGGACTCAATCCAACTATAATTTATGAATGGAATAATGGGACATGTAAATTAAATAAATATTAACTCATATTCATTACCATTAAACATTTAATGTCTGCTATAACTCCCTTAAACCATATGCAAAAAGACTAGTTTCAACCATGGGGGAAATGATAGGAAAAATTCACCAAATGCTATGAAACTCAACAAAATAACTCCAAATGCTTATGTAATGGACATTAAACTCATATAATCCATAAATAACAGTATATTCATTCATAAACCATCAGTATTTCACTTATCCATTTGAATCTATCAACGTCATATTGGTTCACAACAAGGTAGTGGGGAAATACCATTGTTTCTTCATTGTTTAACATTTATACATGCAATATTTTTGTTATTTCTACCTGATATTATTCTGAAATTTAAATAAATAAATAAAATTCTATTCATCCATAAACCATTAGTATTTTACTTATCCATTCAAATACATCAAGATCAAATTGATTCACGACAAGATAGTGGGGAAATGGCACTATTTCTTCATTGATTAACATTTTTACATGAAATATTTCAGTATTTAGACTTGAGAGAATTCTGAAATTGAAATACATATAATTTACATCATAACATAAAATAATGGTGCATTTTAATATCCCCAAAATAAATCAATAGCTCACCCAAAATGCAATCCCTCCACGAGCAAGAATATGCAATAAAAACAGGAAATGGTTGAGAGAAAGTGTTGCAATAAAAGAAATCCATAGATTATATATATATTACACCTACAAATAAAACTCCATTAAATATCCATGAAATACCTGAGTGGCCTCTCCAAACACCAACTTGGAAGGGAATCTTTCACCCTTGAAATTGGATAAGGCAAGAAAACTAGTCATCCACTAGCTCTCACAATTCACAAATGACAATTTATGAAATGAAAAAATCCCTTATCTTGGTTGATTATTTTATTTTATAAACATACTTGGGTGTTTACTCAATCCCTCCACAAACTCAATCCAATTCTAATTTGGGTGTGTACTCAAGATTTTCCATGTGTCATCCCTTTCCTAGCCTTCCATCTTCCCCTAATTTGAGTAGGAACCCATTGAGCTTCCCAAAATCACATAAGCACCCTCTTGCATCCTCTATTTCAACCTGACATGTTAGATATGTCAGATGTTAGCATTTATATCTTATTTGTGTCATAGGTGTCATAACAACTTCATGGGTGTTGAAGAACTTGCTTTCTGTATGATTCTTTGAAGTTGCCACTTTGTTGCCGAACTTTGAGTCTTTGAGATTCCATGAATATTTTTGAGAGGAAACACCATGATTTCTGCTGAAATAATATGATTAAAATTACTTTAATAATTGGGGAATCCATCTCCCATACTTATTGTTTCCCAAAAAATTTGAAATCAATGGGACTAAAAACTATCCTAGGGTCCCATTGCGTGTATTGCACTCCAACCAATACCATTAGGAAAGAGAATTAGGGGATCCCATTTTCTTGTATGAATTCTTCCAAAAACCATGAGTACATAATATATATCATCAAATTACATAACAACATAATAAAAATGTACATCAAAGAGGTGCCTCATAAAAAAATCATGCAAGTGCTTATACCTCCAAGTAAGTAGACCATTATTTGCCAAGTGCATACAAGCTTCAAGTGACCAATCAATATTCTACTATGACATAGGTGAGGATCCCATGTCCTATAATGATGCTCCAAAATTATTTGATATGCATCAAAATATTCAGCCATATATTCTTTCATCCAAGAAGTGAATGAAGAATCTCCACTAAAATATGAACCAAATAATGAGCAAAAAAAACAAGGAGACTTCAAATGACTCAAAGAAGTCTCACCCATACATCCATGAATGAGAGAATCATAAACATATAAAAAATTATGTGGATACCAACAAAAATGTTCTCCAATCATAAATCTATTCACCCTAGTGTTGGATGAAGTTCCTCCAATCTCAAATGAACCAAGTGTTGAGCAAGAAAAACCATAATTCTTCAAGTGACTCAAATGCATATCATAGGTGCATCCATGTATATGTGGATGATCATAAAGTGACAAAGGATGCTTTTGAAAATGTGAATAATAATTTACTCCAACCATGTCATCATAAAAAGTAAATCTAGGAATTCCATACTCCTCATGTGGCACCATAAAAAAGAACCCTTTCACCCATACTTCATTGAGACTAATGTTGCAAAACATGGAATTGTAGGATGTAGGAGAATGAATTAACTGACCCAAATGATCAAAAAGTGCAATAATTTCATCATGGGAAGGATCCATATGGTTAGTGTCATGCAGCTCCTTCAAAAGTGTGAAACCTTTGTCATAGATTGGTTCCAATGTAGAGGAGTCATGCTATTCTTTAAAAATTGCATAACCTTCATCAAGAGACAATTCAATTTCCTCTTCCACCACATCAAGTGTTTGTATATATTCAATTTCATATTCAAACACATCAAGCACATTCAAATTTCTACATGTACCATGTCATGATAATCCTCCAAGCAATCTACCATATGATAATCTGAAACATGGGAGGAAGAACAAGTATCTTGCAGCCTCTCTAGAAGTTGCTCATTTTGAATTTGGAGATTATGAATATACTCATTATTATTCAAGTATGATTCATGTAAAAATTCATTAATCTCAACCAAATTGTTTCTATAAAAAATAAAAGACATGAAATTACCTTCAATGTTGCACATTTCTCTTTGAATCTTCTCCATGTCTTCAAGGAAGGATGGATCGTCCAATGAAGAAATTTTCCAACAAGAATTTCACATCAATGATTTAGTGTCATGTATTATTATAAGGGCCAATTGGATCCTCTTTTAATTCATATTTAAGGACCCTTCAAGAAAATGAATCTCTTGCAAATGAACCTCCCCACCCTCTTCCTTCTTTCTTGGACCAACTTCATGAAGCTCAAGTGGTGATGGAGAAGTTGATCTTGTTTCTTCTTCAACTACTACAAGGTATTATTTTTCATGTTTATTAGAAATTTTACTTGAAGAAACATTTTTAAATCTTATCTCTATGTCACCAACATAGATTTCTAAGCACCCATTAGTAGGTACTCCCTCATAGTTCAAGCATCCATCAATAAGTGTTAGAATGTGTCTCAAAATGATCTTCAGTATTTTCAAAATAAACTTCTCCATACTCATGTGATGTCTCTTAATCTTTTTCAAAGTCACTTGGGACTGAATTTCGATCCTCATCATGTACTACTTCTTCTACTTCACATATTTCAGAATTAGGTGGTTCATGGGTCTCCTCCTTTTGCTCCTTCAAGAAAGCTAATGCATTTTTTCCCTTAGTTTTCTTAAGATCAATATATTTTCTACAACCTTGTACAGCCAACAATTCGAATACTTTCATAATATTTTTCATCATGTATTCATAGATAGGTTCCATGATTTTTATATGCTCCTCACCATCATATGAGGTTCCATTTTCATCCCTAGTCATAGTTTCCTGTTCAACAAAAGCACATTTTGGTTTCAATATCTAATGGTGGATCCTAAATTATTGTCCTCATAAAAATCATACCACATCAGGTTCCAAGATCATGCTCTGATATCACTATAATGTCCCTTTTTGAAATTTTATTAAATGACCAATTTTTTCAATTTTTCCCGTATTTCGACCTTTGACTAGTTTTGATGTATAGGTCTCCAAATTGGTCCAAATTCTCCAAAATATTAATAGGAGGTATATGACTGATATTAAGTTTTGAATATGATGTTAATATTTATGACCCTCTATAGGCTTATGTAAACGTTTTTAATTTGGGGTTCTAATTCCCCCACAATGAATACTGAAAATGGCTTCCCAAATAGACTCAAACCAAATATAATTTATGAATGGAAGCAGGGGAAATGTAAATAGAATAAATATTAACTCATATGAATCACCATTCAACTTTTAATGTATGCTTTAACTCCCATAAATCAGACGCAAAAAGACTAGTTTCAACCTTAGGGGAAATGATAGGCAAACTTCTCCAAATGCTATGAAACTCAAAAAAATAACTCCAAATTATTATGTATTGAACATTAAGATCATATAATACATAAATAACATTCCATTAATCTATAAACCATCAGTATTTCATTTATACATTTGAATCTATCAACATTATATTGGTTCACAACAAGGTAGTGGGGAAACAACATTGTTTCTTCATTGTTTAACATTTATACATGAAATATTTTGGGTATTTCGACCTGATATTATTATGAAATTTAAATACATAAATAAATGTAAATTTTTCCATAAACCATCAGTATTTTAATTATCCATTTGAATCCATCAACATCAAATTGATAACAAGATAATGGGGAAATGACACTATTTCTTCATTGATTAACATTTTCACATGAAATATTTCATTATTTTGAATTGAGAGTTTTCTAAAATTTAAATAAATAGAATTTAAATAAAAACATAAAATAATGGGGCATTAGAATCTCCCTCAAAGAAATCAATAGCTCCCCCAAAGAACAATCCCTCCATGAGCAAGAATATGTAATAAAAACTAGAAATGGTTGAGAGAAAGTGATACAATAGAAGAAACCAAGAGATTCCATGTATCTTACAACTGAAAATAAAACTCCATTAAATCTCCATGAAATACATGAGTGGCCTCTCCAAACACCAACTTGGATGGGAATCTTTCACCCTCAAAATTGGCTAAGCTAAGAAAACTAGTCATCCACTAGCTCTCACAATTCACAAATGAAAAAAATCCCTCCTCTTGGTTGATTCTTGTATTTTATAAACATACATAGCCTTATAAGGTTACAAATCCATCCAAAAAATCAAGCCAATTTGAATTTGGGTGCGTGCTCTATATTTTCCATGTGTCTTCCCTTTCCTAGCCATCCATCTTCCCCCAATTTGAGTAGGAACCCATTGAGCTTACCCAACTCACATGAGCGCCCTCTTGGATGATATATTTCAACCTAACATTTTAGATATGTCAGATGTCAGCCTTCATATCTGATTTGTTTCATAGGTGTCATAGAATCTTCATCATTGTTGTCATAGAGCTAGGGAATCTAGTCAAAGTGTCTCGTTCCTTATCACTTCTTCCAGATTTATAGGTTCATAAAAATCAAGTAAGACTGAGCCAATCAAATTAGGAAATGATGGATTTTCACCTTTTCATCTTTGATGTACTTGAAATACCTTAAAATCTCCAATAACTTGTTTGCATACTCTTCCATGGTTTGCTGTCCCAATCTCAGCTAATGGAACTCTTTGATCTTATCATCATAGTACCTGTCAAAGAGGTACTTCAGCTTGAAATACTTCTGGAACTATTTCCACACAATATTCCTTTCATTGATCCTCTTCACTTTCCTGAAGTCCTACCACTATATGGATACTCTTCCAGTCAAATTGAAGATGACTACTCTAGCCTTCATATTTCTAGAATAGTCTTGGACTTAGAAATATTTTCTCATCCCAATAATACAAGCTTCAGTTTCTTGTCCATTCCTTACCTCACCATTGAATGTAGGAGGCCTTTCATTCATAAATTCACCACGTGAATGGTTCCGGTAAGGCCTCTTCCTCTCACTCTTGTGAGAAGAAGAACTTGAAGTGCTAGTGGATCCTTCAGAATCAGATGACCCACTAGGAGATCTCTTCCATATTTTAGTACTACTCTTACTACCTTTCAGTCTTAATGTTCGGTCCCCAGAGTTCATCCGGCTCTAGATACATGTCAAACTTTACAGCATCGCTGTATTTAGTTGATTCTTCTCCTTCTGAGCCTTAACCAATATTTCATTATATTCCATGTAATTTTTTCATCTTTGCCCTTAGGCTTCTCATGGTGGCTACAAAATCTGGGGGAGTATCTTGAAATCTTATCCCATTAGACTCTATCTTAACATTTCCCACACATATGTTTCCCCCCATAATATCTTCCTCATGCTCATAGGGATCTTGTTCATCGTTCATGCTGAAGGTTCTCATGGCTGAACCAAAACCCAACTTTACTGAACTGCACTATGTGGAATGATGCCTTTGAAGATGACTATGATTCTTCAAAATGCGTTAATAAACACAATTGTTTGCTTCATAACATTCACAAGAATTTATACATTACTTAACCCCATTTGGAAAAATATCATATTGACAACTTTGTGAAATCATAGAATTTTTCTTTTCACAAAGAACGACTATCTCAAGGGGATGATGGGGGTTGTTAGGACACGTATTGAAAAAATTATTCTTTTTCATCCGATCAGAAAACTTGCCACCGTGCTGCCGTTGCAGAAAATTTTTACTTTTCTTTCGACAACTGAAACTTGCTAAAACTTCCACTGTTGTGGAAACATTTTTACTTTTCTTCCAATGTATAAGAAAAATTCTAAACTTTCACCGAATCAAAACTTACCAATATTTCCACTGCGTGGAAAAAATTCTAACTTTCAACCTGACGTACCACGTCAGAAATCTTCCAGGGTTTCTTTCGACTGATCCTTCCTCCACATTGAAAAACATCCCGACTTCCATCTGCTACGTCGGAAATTTTTCTGAGTTTTCTCGAATGGATCCTTTCCGCTGTTACAGAAAACTCTTTCCCTTCCACCTGACATTTCGACGGAAATTTCCAACGTTTTCTGATGTGCATCGGCAAAACTCAGCTGATGTATCAGAAAAATTCTCTGTTTTTTGCTGATTTTCCACATCTAGAAAAACTTTTCGAAAAAATTATTTTCCTTCCCGTCGGCTCGACTCGGCTAACATGCATCGGCTCAAACCTCAAGTTCCACCCAACATGTGTCGACCCAAATCCCCAAAGTCCTCCATGTGCTCATCCAACGTTTCAGCCAATTTCACCAAAATTTTTTGATTCCATACTTAGAAAAATTTCAGAAATTTTTTTCTTTCGTCGAATACATCCGCTGTGTCAGCAAAAATAAAAAAACACAGTCAATGAATTGGCTTGGCTTCACCTGGATTTTCTTGCCAACACCACTGCTTCAGTGCATCGACTTCCATCCTCACTTCTCATCGACGCCATCCGTGAAATTCTTTTGACTACACTGACATGCCTCGGCTGCATTCCCTATCGGCTCCCTCTTTCCCATGCAACTGCTGAATCAGTTTGTCTTTATCTTTCTCAGCCGCCACAAAAAGGAATTCTCAGCACTTAGAAACAATCTAATTTTTTCTTGTTGTTTTTAGGTTCTTCCTACTGAACATAGGCTATCCTTTCATTGCCTATTGAGGCCCAAAGTTGCAACATCAGCTTTGATAGCATACTATCACGTCCCCACCCTTCTACCAAAGGGAGGATGCGACTATGATACTATTAATCCAGGCAATCTAAGCCCCATCAAAATAAGATAAAATGCCTTGAAATTAAACATACACAGGTACATAAATTATTATCATACAATGGAGGAAAAATACATTCATTCAAGCATTTAACATGTTCATATTAATTCATAAACACATACAGTTGCAGAGATAAAATAGACAAGAATACTTATGTTGAAAGAAGCTTGTCTTCTAACTAGCTACGTCACTACAATGTTTCGCCCAACCATCGACCAATGTGCTCATCAATATCTCAGCACCACTTCCACCCCTAAGCTGGGCATCATTCCCACAAGGAATAAGGGAACACTACCACACTCACACATAGCCAATGATACATCAAAATTCAACCAACAAAAAACTACATTTGGGTTTATTAGGCTACTAAGGAGGTGTAAATATTGAACTAATAAGCTAGTGAGCTCAACCACAGAGCTATGGAAACTTGCACTAGATCAGGCTTGGCTCGTAAAACATCTACACACCCAACACAAGGAATCATTCCCTTCTCTACTACACAGTCCCTCAGGATATGCCTTACATTCCAATGCTATTCAGGGTGTGCCAAGAGAAAAACCTTCCCCTCTATATATGTCTGTGAGCTTCCTTCCTACGCTAGGTTTATCAAGCAACTTCAGACCCAATTCCACTCCAAACCAAATTCATACCAAAACAAAGGATGCATACACAACAAATTGCAAGTTCTAGGATTTGAGGAAAAACGACTTAGGAGCCAAAAACGAATTTGCAGATGGGGAAAAATGACCTTGGGAGATAAATTCAAATTCTAGAAATGTTCTATGGCTTCATGTGGGAAAAAATGACTCCTTTGGTCCCTAAATTCATGGATTTGTCCCCCATTGGATATGCAACACTGAAAACATAAAATTCCCAACCGTGGGAATGTAGAAACAACACAAAAATGCCCAGCAGAGATCCTAGCCACTGAATGTTAACAAAACCACTTCCCAACCATGGGAAAAATGAAGAACATTGCAAAAACATCCATGGAGAATCCCAGGAGCTCCAAACAAACATGGGGAAAACAACAATGTGAATGTATGAGGGAATGGGCAGCAAAAATGGGCATTTACTTGGCTCATAAGTCAAAACACATTTTTCCAAAAATTGGTGCTCTTCCCAATTCAAATTTTAACCTTGATACCTTGCCCATCCCATGCAATAACTAACTCAACCAATTTGTGGTAGAATTAAATGATTGGGAATAAGAGACAAAATGGGTAGTTGATAGTTTGATGGGTTCTCCCTTTGACATTTTACTTTTCCCCATTGGCCCAAAGGTTTGAATATTTATCCCCCTTATCCTCAGGAAATCATGCCCCCGTCTATTTTAAAGTTGCATTGACATATCTAGTTGTGGGTATTTAATTAAATTGCATATTTACCTTATGTCCAAAATTATAATGTGCCTGGCTAGCACAAAATACCATTGGCATATATTTTAATCGTCAAAACATAAAATGATAACTCAATGCTGGGAATTTATCCTTTATCTCCACACCATGATTAATTACAATATAAACATCATATACATTTAATGTAAATGGGGTCAAAATCGAGGTTTTATAGTTCTAGCACTCAGTCATCCCAAAGAGGAGGATTCAGAGGAGAGAAAGGAAGAAGCAAGCATAGAGAAGTAAAATGTTATGCTTGTGGAGAGATTGGATATATGTCTTGGAATTGTCCAAATAATCATTCTTGGAGAGAAATGTGAATGTTGTAGAGGCCCAGGAATACTCAAAAGAAGTAGCAGATATGAATAACCCTCCAGAAGAAGGAGAATATCTTATGTTCAAGAGAGTTTTGGTAAAATCAATGAAGCAAGTACATGAACCAATTGAAAGGAAGAGTTTGTTCAGAACAAGGTGTAAGTCACAAGGTAAGTGTTGTAAAATGGTCATTGAAAGTGGTAGTACAAATAATTTGGTTTCCACTGAGATGAAGCATCCCACTCCCTACAAAGTGTCCTGGTTGCAGAAAGGACATCAACTCTTGGTGAATGAGCAGTGGAATGAGGAATTCCAGATTGGTACTTATAAAGATGAAGCATTATGTGACATAATTCCTATGGATGTGTACCATATACTCTTAGGGAGGCCATGGTAGTCTAACAGGAAATTTGTTCATGATGGGAGAAAACATACTTATTCTCTGGAGAAGTATGGGAAGAGACATACTTTTTCAACCTTGGAAGATGAAGCAGTTCAAGAAGGTTCAAGATCAAACATTTTGTTGATGTCTGGAAAACAACTATTGCAAGTGTTAATTTATTGTAACTTTGGAAGATATTCATAGTAGTATTGTATTCCTCCTTTGAAAGATAAGTTTGGTCTTGTCAGTGTCATTGAAAGAAGCATTGTAAACTTCCGAATGTGAGTTGGGTCATTAGTACCCAAGTGTCATTATAATAAATGCTATTTGTAATTTCCAATTGGACAAGTCAACCCTAACAGCTAGTGAAGTCGACCCCACCATGTTAGAGTTCAAGTCAAGAGATGAATATAAATAGGAGGTGACTCCTCTCATTTGTACTCACTCACTCAACATTTTCTTAGCGAGAGAGAGAAGTAGTAGTGCACCAGAAAGAAGGGAGCAATTGTTGTTTAATTTTTACACTACACTGGTTGAGTTCTCTACTGAGGAAGTTTTGCGGGGTTTTCTCCCTTGTAGTTTCCCCGAGGAAAATCTCTATGTTCTTGTGTTTTAATGTTTTTGTGCATGTTGTTCTTTTAGTGATTTTCTAGTGACTAATTGATTTAAGATATCATCTAAGAAACTATAAATAAAATTCAGCATGGTATCGGAGCCACCCTGAAAGGAGACACTACACAACTAGTGTTTGTTGTTATTAACAAATCCCTCAACAAATCAATCAGAAAATAGGGCTCCTCCAACTCGCCTCTCAAGGGTGCATCTTTCTATGGTCACAAAACTGAGTTCCAAGAATTTTCAATTTTGGACTTGTTAATATTGTCAGGACAAACTAGGGTTTCAATTTCCCAGGTTTTCATTGTCAATCTTAGAAAAAGTAATATATGGTCTTCCTCACCTCAGGAGGGTGCATCTTTTCCACCACTCAACTCCACCTTTGATCCCAATTGCAAAATTAGGGTTTCTACTCCAAATGCTAGGATCTCAGGAAGAAGGTGAGTCCGGAGCTTCTTTTTGCAAGTAAGTATCCTTCTATATATTTCCATTTGAGGTTATTAGTTTTCTAAAGCTGACATAGAATACCAAGCTCGATGAAAATCTTGAAAAGGATGAAAACATAAGACCATGGAAGTATAGAATCATGCTCATCCTCGAAGAGAATGATCTAGACAAATTTGTGAAAGAGGAAGTGAAATAACCAGAAGAAGTTGAAGCTAAAATCCAGCACAAGAAGGATATGATCATAGATAAAATAATCATAGCTGATTCAATCAAAGACAATATGATTCCTCAAGTATATTCCATGGAGACTCCAAAAGAAATGTTTGATTCCCTATCAGGTCTATTTGAGGGAATAAAAATTAATAGGAAGATGACACTAAGAAATAAAATCAAAAGTGTAAGAGCTCAGAAGTCAGAGACTATCCAATCTTACTTTACAAGAGTATCTTAAATCAAGGATCAATTAGAATCCATCAGTGACATGGTTGAAGAAGCAAAAGTTGTAATGGCAACTTTGAATGGCCTTCCAAGAGATTGGGAAGCTTTCATCTGAGGAATTTGTTCAAGGAGGAAACCAACCAAATTCCGGAAGTTATGGGAAGAATGTGTCCAAGAAGAAGAGAGGATAGAAGCCAGAGAAGAAAAACTAAATGACAGTGAGGATCAAGCCTTAACTACCCATACCAAAGGAAAAAGAAAGAGCCATGACCATCCTCCTAAGACTCAAGGGTTTAAAAGACCCAAGAGAGATTTCTCAAGCTAAGAATGCTTCAACTATAACAAGTTAGGACACATTGCAATCAACTGTCCCATGAAATCAGAAAGACTCAAGAAGATGAGAAGGTTTCAAGCACATGTCATTGGAGACAGTGATCAAGAAGAAGAGGAAGAAAAGAAGGATGAAGATTCCAGTGAAGAGTATGTTTTGATCTCTTCCCTAACCAGATGAGTCTCACCAGGAAATGATACCAGGCTTATTGATAGTGGTTCCTACAAGCACATGACTGGTTTCAAGGAGTCACTCTCATGCCTTAAACAAAAGGAATATCCACACAAATTAATGCTTGGAGATGATTCCCAATATCCAATTAAAGGGTTAGGAGAGGCATCTTATAAATTAGATTTCGGAAATCCTATTGAAATCAAGGATGTCCTATATGTCCCAGGACTAAAGAAGAATATTCTTTCCATTTCAGCTTTATACAAGAAAGGCTTCAAAGTTTCCTTTGTATATGGAAAATTCCTCATGTGGACCAAAGAAAAAACTATCAATGATGCAGTAGAGATTGGAGCTGAAGAAGGAGGTCTCTACAAACTAAAGGGACATACAGATTCTGCATTAACAACCAGTACCATCAATCCAAGTGAACTATGGAACATAAGGCTTTCTCATGTTCACTGCAAAGATCTTCCAATTGTAAGCAAGGTGGTAACTGGTTTACCAGAAACTTAGATAAAACATAAAGGAGTGTGCAAGGGATGTGCACAAGGGAAGAATACTAAGAATCCCTTTGCGAAAAGTAATAGTAAGGAAAAAGGGATCCTAGATATCATTCACTCAGATATCTGTGAGCCAATGTAAACCACTTAATTAAGTGGGTACTCTTACTATGATTCCTTCATTGATGACTACTCTAAAAAGGCTTGGATATACTTCGGATTCCTTGGCCTTCGCTGGTATTGGTATTTTTGTTCCAGCTTATCGAGATAGCTCCCAAGAGATATGTTCGACCGACGAATAATAATTAAGGGCCTTTGCATTTAATTTAACGTCCTACATGTACCACACCGAAGTATGGTCGAGCTCTAATTGGATGTGATATTTTTGGGTAGACTTTGTCGGATGTTTTGAGGCACCCTCCATCTATTCGTGCGAACTTTTTGCTGTTGGAGCCAGTTTTCCAACAACATTTTTTCGTATGCAAGTTCCTTCAATGTTCCATTATGAAAGAAGGCTTTAAATCTCCACATGTGAAATTTTGTCGGTTCCTAAAAACTTTTGTGTCCTTTGGGGAAAATAGAACACATGACAATCGATAAGATAAGGGATGGGAACCTGATGATTCCTCTCATCTCTTGGCATCTTTCATAGATGTTTTTTACCATTTTGGCAACATACTCAGCCCATCTGTAGATCTTTCCATTAGTCACAATGGTGTCGACTACTTCTAGCATATCTAACTTGAGTTCACTTCCTTGACCTGTCAAGGTGAGTGTGATGGCTATTATTTTGGCCACGATCTATGGCGTACGACCTGTGATTTGATTGATCATCAACCATTTTGAGTTTTTTCTCGATGGTGACCCGGTTCATTCTTCGACCAGTCCCTCTTTAATATCGACTGGTATTGGGTCTCCTTTGTTTGAGATACTTATCAGCTTGGTTATGACTTCTCCAGACATGTCGATTGGTTGGTCAAAGTAAAACTGGCCATTTTCGTACAGGCTTATGATAAACTTGATGATTGTTTCTTTTGTGCCACCGAAGCTAGCCATAAGCGGTGCATTAACATAGTTGAAGATGGTACTATATTGTATTTTCTCAGCAGCTTGAGTAGGCATCTTTTCGACGTAAGACCACTCTTTTACCTTGGTCCATAGTTTTTGCCATGAACCCTCCTGTACCTTATCATTCTTAATGTTCTTTAGCCTCCTGACTAAAGGTGTTTCTGCAGTTTGTAATTCCTTGGCTTTGGTCGAGGCTCTAGTCTATTTGGGTGCCATTTTGTCGATTTGGTGGTTGATTTCACTAAGGTGCTTTTTCCTTTCAATCATTTGGTTGCTTTGATGCTCTCTCTGTTTGATTTGCGGTGAATGAACCTTCGTCAATCCATTATTTATACGAGGCGCGTTGGATGTTCTTGTCGATGTATGTATTAATGGCGGACGTGATGTTCCAGCTGGAACACTTGAGTGTGCGTTAATGTAGAATTGGTTTTGGTGCTCGAGGTCATGAATGTGCGATGGGACTATCGAGGTTATTGGTCGATGTCAGTTGTGAAAATGGTCAATGGTGTTATGTTGATGGGCATGATGTTGGTTGTCGAAGTGGTGATTACCTGTCATATTTTTCTGTGTATAATAGTATTATTTTGATTTTTGGGTTTTGTAGATTTTTATAATTTTTGTCTAATGGTTATGGTCGTTATATGTGTGTGTGTGTATATATATATATATATATATATATATATTATTTATTTAAATATGTTTATTTTTAGTTTTTGTAGCATTTTAGTCGAGCTCCATTAACGAGTCTCCGAAATACTATGCCTTTTAACATCCTTAGTCGGACTGATCCGTTGGTATGTATCTCTTCGAAAACGTAGGGTCCCATCCATTATGAATGTAAATTTTTAGGTTTTCCTTTTACTTGACTATTGTATAGTAAAACAAGGTCTCCTACCGACAAGTTTTTGTTCTTGATGTTTCTGTCATGCCATGCTTTTTGTTGTTGTTTTTGGATTTCTTGATGTTGCATCGTGAGTAGACAGTGTTCTTCTAGTTTACTTAGTTGCAATAGTTGGACCTTTATTCCTTGTTCAACATTGACATGTAAGATTTCTGCAATAATAGGTGTCTGTTGTCGGAAGTGTAGTGGAACTACTGCTTCCTGTCCATAAACTAGATGAAAGGGGGTTTGGTCGGTTGAGCATTTATATGCTATTCTGTATGCCCATAGTACTGTAGGTATCTTCTCATCCTAGTCGTCCTTATCAACATTACATATTTTTGTTAAAACTTTGGTTAATGTTTTGTTACTATGATTCAATTTCTCTATTCGACTGAGGATGGTATGTTGTACTCTAACAATGGTCGATTTGGAACTGGTCGGTTAGAGCTTTGATAGTTTTATTGATAAAGAGTGTTCCCTGATCATTGATTAAGGTTAATGGATATCCAAATATGGTAATGATATTCTCATAGATGAACTTAGCAGCTATCTGACTGCAACATGTGTCGACAGGTTTTGCCTCTGCCCATTTGGTCACATATTCGACTGTAGTTATGATATACCTTGCACATGTCCTTTTTGCTGGTATAGGAAATGGTCCTATGAAATCTATGGCCCAAATTTCAAATGTCAAACTTGGGTTTGCTGATATCAAAGGAATTTTTGTGCTAGGCATGGGTCGACCTAGTCGTTGACATCTGTCACATTGACTTACAAATTTTTTGCAATCTTTGTAAAGTGTCAACCACCATAACCTTGATTGTTGGATTTTCTTTGCAGTTGTGTCTACTTGGAAATGTCCTCCTATAGGTCCATAATATGCTTCATGCATAATGTTGTCTCTTTCATGTTCTAGTACACACCTTCTAAGGATGTCATCTAATACCATTTTGTAAAGAAATCCATTTATAAGACTGTATGGTGCAGCCTTCATAGCCAGGATTTGTTTCTTCTTTGTACTCATTCCTTTTGGTGCTTGTCCATCTTCTAATAATTGAGTTATTTCCTCTAACTCTGTTGGGACTGCTTCTATCCAAAATAGATGTGCATCTGGTAAGTCATCTTCGACTCCTATCGGTTCCTCTCCTGTGTCGATTCAGGATAAATGGTCGAGACCGACATTTAACTTACCTAGTATGACAACAACTTCGAATTCAAATTCTTGAAATAGAAGAAGCCATCAACAAATCCTTCCGTAGTGTAGAGTTTTATTGACAAGGTACTTAAGTGCCTGATGGTCAGTATAGAATATAAATGGGTTAGCTAGAAGATAATGTCGATATTTTTGTAGTGCAAAGGCCATTCCTAATTCTTCTCTTTTTGTTGTTGAATAATTTCTTTCAGCCTTGTTTAATTTTCTGCTACTGTAAACTATAGGATAATCCATTCCATCATCTCCTGGTTGAGTTAGGATTTCTCCTATTGCTAGACCTGATGCATCAATATCAACATGGAATTTGATTGACCAGTTTGGAAACCTTAGGATTGGTGCTTCGACTAGTTTTATTTTTAGTTTTTCAAATGATATATGGCACTCTTCTATCCAGTCGAACTCTTTATCTTCCTTTAATAGTTCTTCTAGTGTATAGGTAATATCTGAATAATATCTTATGAATTTTCTATAATAGCTTGTATGACCTAGTATCACTCTGACTTGTTTTGAGTTCACTGGTGGTTTTAAGTCGAGGATAATTTTGATTTTTGCAAAGTTGACCTTAATACCTTCCTTACAGACAATGTGTCCTAGCAATATCCCTATGGGGGTGACAAATATACACTTCTTGATATTTAGGGCTAACTGGATTTGTCTACATCTTTCCAACATAAGTCTTAGCCACTTGTAATGATCCTTTAACATGGAGTATATTGTCCAATCATCAAAGTATACTGCCATGGTTTTGTAAATATACTCTTGGAATGTCTTGACCACAATTGTAGAGAATACTGCAGGTGCATTCTTTAACCCAAAAGGCATAACCTTGTAAGCAAATGAGCCGAATTCACATACAAATGTTGTCTTTTTCTGATCTTCTTTAGCTAATGCCACCTGGTTATAACTCGAGAATCCATCTGTAAATGAGTAGCATTCATGTCCTGCCACCTCATTTAAGATTTCATCTACATAAGGAGTTGGATATGGGTCTGTCGGTGTCACTTTATTTAGCTCTCTGAAGTGGAAACAAATTCTTAGTTTGGTCGGATCATGTTTCTTAGGTTGGACTACCATTGGAATTGCCCATTCTTATTGGTCAATAGGGTAGATGATGCCTGCTGCAAGTATGTTATCAATTTCCTTTTTTACTATCTCTTTGTATTTGTGAGCTAGCTTATATGGCCTTTTATTCATAGGTCGAACATCAGGCTTAGTGTCGATTTTCATTTCACCCATTTCATGGACTAAGCCTTTGAGGTATTTATAGTATTTGGAAAATACATCCTGGAACTCCTTTAGTAAGTTCATTATCTCTGTTGTCTACTATTCACTCCAGTAGTCTCCAATCTTTTCCATTTTTGGTCGATCATCATTTGAGATGTCGAATTCTTTAGTTTTGACTTTAGCATCTAGCCATTCTAGTGCTTTGGCTTCATTGATTGGTCGAATTTCTTCTTTAAACTAAGAGAATGTGGCAGGGAAGTCGGCGGCAAACATTCGCTTGGCTTCCTCCTTGTCGGTTGTTTCAACTTTAAACACTGTACAAATAGGTTTGGTCATTTCAACATGGTTTGATTTCCATATAAAGCTTTTTCCTTCTATATTTTTTTTTTCTAACTATAGTCATGTCGATTGTGGTATTGTCCCAGTTTGTATATTGTTACATTTCATTGGTTGTCGGTTGTCTTTTGGGAGTTTATTTTCTATCGGTTGTATAAATTATTTAATCTGTTTTGTTGTTTCGACCAAATTTTCATTTTGTGGTATAAAGTTGAAATCTTTAATGAAATTTTCTCTGAGTTCATGCCATAAGAATGTTTCACCTCTAGCTTCTTCCATTTTATACCATTTTTTTGGTAAGTTGGAGAGAGTTGATGGAAACAGGTGTGGCCATGCTCGTTCATCCTTGTACCCAAGTCTTCTCCACTCCTTTTCACATGTATTAATATGATATTTTGGATTCTGTCCTTGAATGAATATAGGTATCTGAGCTTGTTTGGTTAACTTCTTTCCTCCAAACCTTTCTACAAAGTAAGTTGAAGTTGTTTTCCAAGTTTGCAGTCTTTTCTAATGGGTATCCCACCATCTAGCAGCTTGTCCTATAAAAGTTTCTACTAAAATTTGTAGTCGACCATGTTCACCAATATATTTGGAAACTTGTTCTACATGCATGACTGGTGATTCTCTTTCCTTGTATTTTGGTATTTGTGTAGTATTTACATTTGTAGGGTTTAAAGTAGGGTATTCCCTAATTTTCTTCTCAAATATTTTTGGGACAATGGATACTATGAAGCACTGTTGGGTGGGATTTTTCTGTACTTTTTGGATAGTCCAACACCCTCTTTCTTGTGTTTCCTAGTTCTCGACTTCGCAATCATATAATTCTATGTCTGAATTATAACCAATTGAGTCTTGATTACCTAATTAGAGTTCACCATATGTGTTAGGTTCTGTGTAATCTTCATTATTCTGTATCTGATAAAGTTGTCGGATATCAACTTATTCGTTGATAGGTTCTATCCAACGTTCTCCTTGGGATGGATGAATAGGTACAATGACCTTTTTTCCGTTTCCTTTTAATTCGACTCTCTTTGTCCAGGGATATCAATGCTTTCATATTTCTACCCAAAGGTCAGCCGACTAACACTGGGAAGGAACTGGATCCTTCCTTAGGGTCAATGATTTCAAAGTCAACTTTGGTTGAGATTGCTTTTATAGTTGTATCAACATTTTTCTAGACTCCAATAGGTTCAATTAGGCCCTGATCGGCTAGTTTTAGGTATATACCTGACTCATGTAGTCGAGGTTTGCCCAGTTGTTCCCAAGCGTCATGAGTCATGATGTTTACTTGTGATCTGAAGTCGAGTACAACTTATTAGACATGGTATCCTTCAATTTCTAGGTAGGCAAGTGGGTCGGCATCACTTTTATATTTTTGATTTAAACTGCAGATATTCTTTGTTTGTTTTTCAATGTTGTTGTGTTTTATTTCATATAGAAAATCGACGAACTGAGATACTAAGTTATATTTTTGTACAAGTTGTATTAATTCTTTTATTGTGTTATGTTTATTATCATTAGCCTCTTCTTGCCGTGCAATTTCTTTGAATGCATTTGTTGCCTCTTTATATGTTTGTTTTTCTTTACGTGGATCAAGGTAGACATTTTTCTATTTTATTTTGTTGATTCTTGGGTTATCACTTCCTGTTTTGTCCCTTGTCGGGTTACAATATGCAAATTCTTTGTATTTAGTACATCATTTTTTTGCACACATGACAAGACATTAACATTCTTCTTTTTATTTATCTTATCCAACATGGTAGGGAAATCCTCTAGTGAGTGATCCCCTACTCCACAGTGAGTACAAAATTTGAGATCAGTTCTGTCTTTATATGGATAGTCTGCATACCGATGTTCCTCCTTTTAACATGTAAAGCATTATATGGGTCGACATGGTCGGTTGTCTCGTATCTTCTACCGTCGGATCTTTGATTGTTCTGATCATTTGGTAAGTTGTTTTGATCGTTATTTTGTGCAATTGCAATGGTCTAGTAGACTGCATGATAATTATGTCAGTTCTTTAGGTTCAGATGGCAGTCAGTCGTGTTATGATTCTTTGTTTTGCATATTGCACACAAATATGCCTTGCCATTCTTCATGTTGAACGAGAAACCTTTTGTCGAGTGGTCTCCATGTTCTTGGAAAATGTTGCAAAAGCATTTTGTCTATATGAATAAAATGTCCTGTCGACAGTTGTATTTTGAGTGTCCAGTCGTTGAGCACTTTGTGCACCAGATGTCCTAACTTTTGAGGTTTAATTCTTTTAGAGACTTCTACATGATCTCAAGCTATTCTTCTAGTCTTTGATCGATGGAGTATGCTGGTATGTCCTCATCCATTTCCACTTGGAGAGATTTTGCAAGTGCACCTTCATAATACTTGAATGTCTCCATAATTATGTGTCAAAATATTTTCTGAGATAAGCCTGCAAGAAACCACTGGATTAATAATTTTTCATCAATAACATAGTCCATTTGGCTAAGAAGATCTTTCCAACGTTTATCATAATCGCGGACAGTTTCTCCTGGCTTCTGCGATGTTGTTTTTAGTTTCTTTGCAGCCAGATGTTTTGCATTTGGAGTTTTGAAAAATGATAGAAATTGCGCTTTAATCTTGGTTGCTCAAGGTTTTCTTTTAGAAAAGGTCATGTACCAATTTAATTCCCTTTTCCTCAAGGCACCAGCAAACTACGCCATCTATCTGTCTTTATCCGTAACTTGGTTAGCCTCCCAAGTCGACTCACAGACGAACAAATGTCGTCTGGGGTCCTCATCACCCTCATATAGAGGAATGTGTGCTAACCTGTGACCCATGTCAGAATCACTATCACTGCTTTCAGGAGGTGGCGATGGTGGAGGTGGGTGTGGGGGTGGTGGGGTTATTTGTTTATTCCTCTCTGTGGAACTATTTTCGACAGAACTCTCATTCTCGTCAGTTTTTTTTATCTTTTCATTTTCGACCAGTAGTCAGTTAGTTTCAACCTCATCTATTGATGTCCAACTGCAATTATCTTTTTGTAGTTATGAATGTTGTGTGTCCTCCAAATTTGTATTTGGAAGTGGGGGTGCTCCTTCATGTGTCAGTAAAAACAAGTGAATACTTCAGTTGTAGGGTACCTCTTGAAGCATAACCCAATTTCCTTCTTCTGGTCGACGGATAATTAGATGTCTACCAGTGTAGGTCTCATCATCTGACTGACTCCATAAACCAAAGACACCAGCTCCTAGTCGCAGGTCCTCTTTGACAATAGCTTGTATCCGGGTACATGGATCTATCGGAGGTTTTACTTCCTGGGGAACTTCTAATTGCATAGTTTCTCACCGCTCTATCCAAAATTATTCTTCCATAGGGGACACTTCTTTTTCCATGCCTTCTTCTTGTCAATGATGACCCATATTTAGTGGATTTCTTTCTTGGTCGGTCACCCTAGTACTCATTCCTTTGTGCAGCACTAAGGCTCTTTCTCTTCTTTCTTCCCTTCTTTGTTGTCTCTCCTCGCTCTCTATTTTCTGGAGGACCGACATATCTTTGTGTGACACTGTCTTATTGATTTCGTTTTAGTCAACTTTTCATTACTGGTGATTGGTATTTTCTTTTAGTCAACTAGAATTCACTCCACTTTATCCTGACATATGACTAGATACCCCCCCATAGCCTACCCGATGCTTTAGAAATCCTAGATAGTTATGTCTACTTGCTTAGGAAGTATTCCCACTCCCTTTCTGCAATGAATTTTTCCCACCTCTTTTGTTTTTCCACCCAGTTAGGGTTTAATGGCGGTCCGCAAAGTGATGGACGAGGTTCGACAATATGACCTACTCCCTTCTTGATTAGGAATTTAAACAGCAAGATTGGTAAGGAACACAAGAATTTCTCAGTGAGGTCTATGTAGAATTTCTTCTTGATGGTTTCCACCAAAGTCCTTTCTTCTACTACATGTTCCTTGTAGAATTCATCGGTGATTTTTTTGAATGACTCTGACAAGCTTTTTCTTCCCCCATGAATCATTTTTTCTAGCAACTGTTGATCTTTATTCCCTTCCATCTTTTTCATCCATGATTTTCTTCAGAAGTTGGGGCACTGATTCTACAAAATTTTCATGTGTCTTTGTAAAGAATATTGATTTTGCTTGTGCAGTTGTTAATATGTTTCTTCATGCATAATTCTGAAAATAATTTTCAACTTTACATTCCCACCAGTCCTTAATCTTCTGTTCTGATATCATATGTTTTCATACATTTCAGACATGTACCACCGGCAACAGAACCAATGTTGTAATCTCATAGATCACCTAAGGTTACCAATAATACATAGCTAAACATACATACATAACAGAGACAAGAGATAAGAACAAGTAGAGGATAATATATTATATTAACATGAATGGGTCCATACAATACAAAGAACTTAATCGAGTTCTCATCTAGCTCAACAGCCTAATATATATGATTTACAAATAGTTACAAAATAACTACCTGTCGATTCAACAATCGACACGACCTTAGGTGGCCGACCTAATCTCTAGTTTAGTCGGTCAACCGACTTAGTCGGCTGATCGACTAAGCCGGCTATCGTTCAAGTCGGCATACCAACTTGCTCCTCTAACACTAGCTAATCTATAGTCTGTGATGGTTTCCTTTGCTACTAGTTCCTAAAGTTGGAAGGTTTGAATCCTTTCTTTTTTTGTTCAAACTTCTCATTCTTATTTTCCTTCCAATCCTTCTGATGATCGATATTTCTTTTGTTCTAGTCATAACATTACTTATCTTTTCTAATAGCTTCTTCCAGCATTCTACGCTCATTAAATTCAATCCGGTCCTTTTAGGACTGAGGTAATACACTCAAGAAACATTGGATCTTCACCTTCTCATCTTTGATATACCTAACATACCTTAACAGCTCTATGAACTTATTGGCATATTCTCATGGTCTGCTGTCCCAATCTCATCTCATGGAATTCCTGAATGTTTTCATCATAATACCTGTTAGAGAGGTATTTATGCTTGAAATACTTCTTGAAATGTTTCCACTTAAGTATTATCTCATTGATCCTCTTTACCTTTCTGAGGTGCTCCCACCAAATGGATGCTCTTCCATTCATATTGAAGATGGAAACTCTTGCCTTCATACTTCCTAAATAATCTTGGACTTGGAAATATTTCCTCATTCCAAGAAGCCAAGATTCAACTTCTTGACCATTCTTGATCTTACCATTAAAGGTAGGAGGTTTATCCTTCTTAAACTCATCATGGTATCTATTCCCACGGTGCCTCTTTCTCTTTCTTTTGTTAGAAGAAGAGATTGAACCCCCACTGGATTATTCTGAGTTGGATGACCCACTAGAAGTCTTTTTCCTTATTCTAGTGATGCTCTTACTTCTTTATGGATTTACTATCCCATGCCCAGAGTCCATATTTATTTTCAAGTCTTTCAAACTCTTTAGCATGGATGCGTTTAGATGGTACTTATCTTCTTGAGCCTTGACCAATTTTTCATTGTCTGCTCTGTAACTCTACATTTCCACCCTTAGGCTTCTCATGGTGGCTGCAAAATATGGCGGGGTATCCCAATATCTCCTTTAATTAGACTCAAGCTCATCATTTCTGGCTCTAACGTTCTCACCCATAATATCTTCCTCATACCCATGGGGATATCATACATCATTCCTGCTGTAGGTTCTCATGACTGAGCCAAAATACAACTTTCTAATATGCACTATGACTCTACAAGAAGGTGTTAACATACATGTCTGTTAGATGCATGATAATTTTCAAAAATTTAAAACACATCCAGCTACAATGCTGCAACCAATAGTTTCGGAAACTATTCACATGGACAATTTAGGCCCAATGATGCAACCAACAGCTCTAATACCACACTCTAGTTTAATAAAATGTTGGTATCATAAGGTATTCATGTTCCATTTAACTATAACTTTGGACCATCCAATCCCAATGCTGCAACCAAAAAATCTGATACCACACTGTCACGTCCCCATACACCGTAATGAAGATAAATTAAAAAAATTCTCAAAGAACCTCTTTGTTCTCCTAATAAAAACTAGGTGTGGACATTAACCTATTATCTAACCTTATCTCAAGATTAGAACCACTATACAAGTTGTTCCACCCTTTACTTATCCATTCTACGTCCCGAATGGCCATTTTCGAATGAACCTAACTTTGTCGACTTCCACCTTCTGACTTCCAACATGGGAATGCAGAAATCCATGTAATGCTTACCTTTATTCTTGGTTCTCAACTATTAGCAATAAATACACACCTCCTACAGACAAGAGCTGGTTCCCTAGATCTGAATGGTTCAGGTCTAGAACAAAACACAAACACAGAATGATAAACTTCCTCTACATCCGGTTAACCAACTAAATGGAATGCCATAATACTTCTCTCAAAGGTTGTCCTCTCTATTCTCATAGAAGAACCTATAAAATATGGAAAACAATAAGAGAAACATGATAGCATATAATATAATCAACTATATATATGCTTGTGACCTAGGAATCAAGGAATATAAACATATGGAAGAGTAAATATGGGAAAGAAAAGACATTCTTTATTAATAAATGATTTGAGAGACTACAACCTTCATGCCTTTCTGTTGAGAGTTCCTTCCAATGGCTCCTTGCCTCTAACTTCACCTTGACTCCAAATATTCAAGAATGATTTTGATAGAGTTTGGGTATGCAACACAATTCTCCATCCTTTTCCCCATGAGGGGTGAGCTAGTATTTAAAGGCATGGGATGATAGGTATAGTTGAGGATCTCATGTGTGAGGTTGATATTATATCCTAAAAGGGAGGATATCAAGCTCCAGTTAGTCCTAAACCATAGGGATGAGGCTCCACGGAGGCCATCTTCGAGAATCCTCTCGAAGCTTCCCTTTTTGCCTTGAAAACTCGAGCACTGCTTCTCCAAAGAAGCAAACATGCGATGATAAGGGGGCACTGCTTATTTTAGTAAGGGAAAGAGTGGTGGAACTTCTCTTTTATCATGTATCAGGAGCAATGTTAGCTCTTTGATTCTTGGGTAATGCGTTTTGTCAATGGGGAAAGAGAGTTACCAGATCAAAAGAGGGAAAATTTGTAAGGGGTTAATTTATTCCTTCAATTCTATAGGGAAAACTTTGAGGGATTGGAGAAAACAAGGGGATACCTATCTCATAACATGAGGGTGATGATATTTCAGTATAACACCGACTTCCAACTTCTTGATTTCCACATTCCACTTTTCAATTTTGGGAATAAAAAATATGGCTTTCTCCCTTTGTCTTATTATGTCTTGTCGATTTCCAACTTCTGACTTTCCGACTTCAAAAATCAGAAGACCAACTCCTCCTTACAGATTTTGGACATATTTCCTATACTTAACCACATTTTGACTCTTTACCAAGCTTTTAGCCTCCATGATCATCAATACAATGCAGGGAAAGAATGCTAGGCATAAACATATGAAAAATGTATAAAGCATACAAGGTATAAACAAGAAATTACAAAGACATTCATACATAAGTAACCCTTTACTTGACCACCAACAAGTATTCATCGTGATCATTGAAATTCATCATATTCCTAAGAATTCAAGTAACCAGTACAATCAGTCATAAGAAAATACATTACATAAACAGAATAAAATAGATACTTGTCTGGGTGATTAAGTTGTCCTACAACTAGCTATGTAGATGCAACATTCCACCCAACCATAAGCAAGTGTTTTATTTAATCTCTCAACACCATGGCCACCCCCAAGCTGGGCATGATTTGACAAGGATCTAGGGAATAAGAAGACTCACACACATCCAGATATTTAACAAATACTCAAGCCAACACCAAGTTGGACTTATTAGACTATCGATCCAAGCCAACACCTAGTTGGGTTAATAGGTTGCAGGCTTATGAAGGAAACACTTGCGTTAAGGACCAGGTGAGCCAACAGATAGGTTCACTGGCCCCAAGGAAAAACCATCTCTCACAATTGGGTTAACAGGTTGTCTAGAAAAGGATTACACCCAAGGACAATGCAAACCAAGACTCAGCCAAACCAATATCCAATTGGGTTAACAGGCTCCAAATCCAAGCTATTCTCCCTTGGGTTTACGGGTTGCTAAGGAAGTGGAAAGGTAAAATGGCTAAGCTAGTGGCTCACTCAAGAGCTAAGGAAAAATCCACAATATCTATCTGGTCTTGCATCCACATTACCTGCATCCCAACACAAGGTAGAATCACTTTCTCTGCTCAATAGTCCCTCAGGAAACACCTTCCTTCTAGTTCTCTTCAAGGCATGCAGTAAGGATCTACCAGCCACTCTTACCTTTTCCTTAGGTTCCTCTTTGCATAAGGTTAAAAATACCATTCATGTTCTCGTCCACACCTAAGTCTTACATACAAATCAGACCCAAAGCTAGGGTACACAACACAACAACCACTATGTCAACCAAAAAAAGAGGCTCCTCACTGTGATACAAGAAACACACTGTATAATCAGTAAAATAGAGTATTTTTACTACGGGGAAACACTAACACTTAGAAAAACATAGAATACCACTCTTTCTCACAAAATTGAGTGAGATCCATCGCTTAATCACTTGACAAAACAACTAGCTTCCTGTCCTAGGTGAAAAGAATGACCAAGATGGTGAATGCAGAATAACAAATTGACAATCATAGGAAATATCCACAGTTCTACAACATGATAAATGCATAGCACGCATGATCAGGTCAGAGATCTCAAACAACAGTGTGTATGAAAGACAGGAATCCTCTAATGAACGAGGAGTGAAAAAAACCCAAATGCGGCCTCCTTTGATGGACAGGGTACGATTCACATGGGTTTTCTTGCTACAAAATTAGGATCACCTCCTCCCCTAGGTTGCAGGCCTACACAGACTGTAGTCTTCCATGTCCTGCACTGCCCCAAGCATTAACTGCCTCATCCACTTTTTGGAAGGAAGTAATGATTAAGGATAGAGGAAGAAGGTAAATGAGGGTTCACAGTTTCCTCATTGATATATGGATTAACCCTATAGGCTCATAGGTTTGACCAACTCCCCAATCATGTTCCCTTATGAAATCATGCACCCATCTCTTTACGTTGTAGTTTCATAGCTAGTTGTGGTATTTTTATTAATTTGTATTTTTACATGATATACCAAAACATGTTGTGCATAACCAAGACCATAACCATAGGAATCAACCTGATCAGCTATTACAAAACATCCATAAATGGCAAGGCCTTGGCCTTGAGCTCCTTGCCACAATTCTTTACAATATATACATCATGTATAGTCAAAATATCATGGGTTCAAAACTGGGTGTTACAAAAATGAAATATTTACTATAATTAGTTGAAAATAGAAAAAAAATACCATTTGAGTTTTTACCAAATTTAGACCTATTTACCTCTTTACTTTAAATGATTAATGTGGGAAATCCGGTGGATGGTTCTTCAATCCGTGAAGGGCAAGTAAATCATTTCTCCCTCTACTTCATTTTCAAGACTTTAATTTTAAATTTTATTGTTAAAATTGGGTTTTTGTCCTTCCCTAAAGGAACGATGCTATAATCGTGAGTAGCCTTCTCTGAAGTCATGATTTCGCATTGTAATCGTAAGTTTATAGTGAGAAACCTGCGAATGGTTCGCACTATTTACACTACACAATCACGATTACTGCATGAGGAAGGTTTTAAGAAAAATATAATGGTTAAAATATTGTTTGGGAAGGTGACCATGGTTCTTGAGTGGTGAGAAAGGGAACATGAGGACATCGATCATGTTTCAATTGGTGATCCCATGACTATAAATGCTCTAAGAAGGTTTGTTTTTCTCAAGTTCTATAGCATGTCAAACATGCAAGCACACGTTCATTTAATGGAAACATTGGTGAACTTATGGGACCATGATCTTCGTTTGTTTAATCTCCAAGGAAAAACAATGGAACTTACTATAGAGGATGCATGTTTCCTCATGAGTTTATCTCATAGAGGGGCCCCTGTGAACATGGAGGGTACCGGTCAAGGGGGTGACCCTCTTAGTGTTCAATACTACATCAACACATAATGTTTACTAGGGACTCAGAAATTGGGACCCAAATCCTAATCTCTCAGACCATTAGCTTTCCTTTGAAAGTGATAGTGAGCACTGTTGTCAGAGTGGTGGGATCATCCTCTTTACATATAGCTCCATAAACTCATATGCTCATAGCAGTGGAGTGACTGCAGGGAGTTATGTATGACCAGTGTTCGAGATTAGTCTCGATCATCAAGAGACAAATTTCTGCTTGCAGGATAGGAATGAAGAAGAACTTTGGATATGCCAGTATAATAGTATCCTTCTACTTCGAGAGGGTTTCTTCCACCATCCCCACTGCCACACTTACACCTTTCCCACCCCACAAGCCTACACTTACATGGTGGGGTGATATATTTCTCCACCTGGTTGGTGGTGGTGTATTTGAGAGTGGTTATGATGATGACTTCTACTCATCGTGGAGCATGTCGGTGCCCACATTGGAGCAGTTCTCCTATGCAGGATTGGATTTTTGAGGTGATCCTAAGATCACTCTCCCTCTTGGTGGAGCATGGGGAAATATGGGTAGGTATTTTTACTTTTGAGAATTTGATTTTATGAAATTTATTTCATAAAGTTATACATACATATTTACTAGAGTTTGACACGTTTTTAATTCCATGCAAACATAGGTCCTGTTTGAACAGATGGACATGTGAGGACCTTCGTTCAACCAATGTAGGGTGGTGGAGATGAAGCTATGATTCATATTTTCAAAGGGGAAGCTGGCCAAGGTTACCCATGATTTCCCCACACTATGGATGAAGATGATTCCCATGGCCATGCAGCCAATGTTCCCCCAAGTTTTCGGGATGGGGAGACGTGGGAGCGGGGAAACGCACATTTGGGACGCGTGGAGACCACCCCCAAATTTAGGGATATTCAGGGGGGACGTGGGGACATCTCTAAAATTATAAAAATAAAATAAAATATCAAAAATAATAATTCATTTGATGTATATTAATGATTGTGCAATGTAAATACTAAATATATCAGTTTATTTTCTAAGTAGTACCAAGTAGGAATTGTAAAATGTGAAAAGAATGGGAAAATATTAAAAAAAAATTCACAGGGGCATGGTTGGGGAGGGAAAGTTTCACCCAGGAGTCCCCAAGTCCCCGGGATGCAGGAAACGTGGAAACGCGTCCCCGACCCTACGGGACGCGTCCCCGTGGAACACTGCATGCAGCAGCATGTCATAGGAGTTCCTCCATCTTTGTTAAGCCTTCTTCTAAGGGTGACCCAAGATGTACTTTGTTATCGGGAGGATGTAGAGGTAACCGGAGCTGAGGAGGCTGAGGAGCATCCCTAGTTCTAGAATATGATGGATTTTGATCCCATTTTACATTTTGGATGTACTTACTGACAGGATATTCGGATCAAACTCGATGTATATGAACATATTTGACACACACACACACACAAACATATATGCATATATATATATATAGCTAGTTATCTACATGTTGTTCAAATGTATCTATGTATTTAATTTTACAATGTGTGTGACAAATTCCAATCTAGTATATAGTTCGCAAATGCATCAATGGTTGTATTTTAATTCCTTGAAATGTGATGATATGTAATGTGTTCAAATTTTCTTTCAAGTATCCTAATTATTAAAAACTGATGTAGAAAAGTATGGTGTCTCACTGGATAAACCACATTAATCTGAGAGACAAATAACTAGGATTCAAGTATAACTTCCAGGAAGGTGATACCATGCAAAATAACATCCCAAAGAATCTTAATTATGACACTATACGCGACCACATTATTAGTTACAGGACCTAGGAAGGTGTTACCTAAGGAAACTAGTTGTCCTATGGGTGCATAAATGACCTAGGAAGCTGAAGCCAGATTACTAGTGTGATGGATGGCGCCATCATAAAAATCTATGAACCATTCCGAAGACATTTGAAACAACACCAAACTATGTAAGAAACACTAACTAGTAATGAACATGTACAGAAATAAACAATAATAATACATGAAAAAACATAATGCTTAAGCGTAATACTTTTTCTAGAGCCCATTTCGGGGCTCCGAGAGCTTATTACCATCATAGTTGATCAAATTTAATGCTCCAATTTTTAGGAATTTTGATACAACATATGAGTGTAACCTCATGGATTTAAATTTTCCTACCCCCAAGGGTTCCTTGTCCCGATAAAAAAAAGCAAGACAAGTTCTCCTTTTGAGAACACCCTAAGTTTTACGGCTTTATCATACTGGTTTTTCAGCTGGTTCTTGTGTTCTTCAATTTATGTGAGTGCATATATTCACTTCTCATATATATTTTCTAAATTTATTAAATTTTCTTATAAATCCCCTTTTTTTAATTTTATTCAATGACAATTTTTTCACTTTTTTTCCCTATTTCGACCTTTGACTAGTTTTGATGTCTAGGTCTCCAAATTGGTCCAAATGCTCCCAAATATTCACAAAAGGTATATGAATGATATTAACGTTTTAATATTATTTTCATTGAATATTTATGATCCTCTAAAGGATTCTACAAGCTTTTTTAATATGTTGTTCGAGATAGGAGTTGTGGATAGTAATTTGGGGTTCTAATTCCCCTACAATGAGTACTGAAAATGACTTCCCAAATGGACTCAATCCAACTCGAATTTATGAATGGAATAAGGGTACATGTAAATGAAATAAATATTAACTCATATGCATCACCATTAAACATTTAATGTCTGCTATAACTCCCTTAAATCATATGCAAAAAGACTAGTTTCAACCATGGGGGAAATGATAGGAAAACTTCACCAAATGCTATGAAACTCAAAAAAATAACTCCAAATGCTTATGTACTGGAAAATAAACTCATATAATCCATAAATAACATTCTATTCATTCATAAACCATCAGTATTTCACTTATCCATTCGAATCTATCAACGTCATATTGGTTCACAACAAGGTAGTGGGGAAACAACATTGTTTAACATTTATACATGAAATATTTTTGGTATTTTGAACTGAGATTATTTTTAAATTTAAATAAATAAATAAAATTCCATTCATCCATAAACCATTAGTATTTTACTTATCCATTCAAATCCATCAACAACAAATTGATTCACGACAAGATAGTGGGAAAATGGCACTTTTTCTTCATTGATTAACAATTTTACATGAAATATTTCAGTATTTCAACTTGAGAGTATTTTGAAATTGAAATACAGAGAATTTAAATCATAACATAAAATAATGGGGCATTTTAATCTTTCCCAAATAAATCAATAGCTCACCCGAAATGCAATCCCTCCACGAGCAAGAATATGCAATAAAAACAGGAAATGGCTGAGAGAAAGTGTTGCAATAGAAGAAACCCATAGATTCTCTATATATTACACCTACAAATATGAATCCATTAAATATCCATGAAATACTTGAGTTTCCTCTCCAAACACCAACTTGGAATGGAATATTTCACCTTCGAAGTTGGATAAGGCAAGAAAACTAGTCATCCACTAGCTCTCACAATTCACAAATGAGAATATCTGAAATGAAAAAAAGTTTTTATCTTGGTTGATTATTTTATTTTATAAACATACTTGGGTGTGTACTCAATCCCTCCACAAACTCAATCCAATTCGAATTTGGGCGTGTAATCAAGATTTTCCATGTGTCATCCCTTTCCTAGCCTTCCATCTTCCCCTAATTTGAGTAGGAACCCATTGAGATTCCCAAACTCACATAAGAACCCTCTTGCATCCTCTATTTTGAGCTGACATTTTATATATGTCATTTGTCAGCCTTTATATCTGATTTGTGTCATAGGTTTCATAACACCTTCATGGGTGTTGAAGAACTTGCTTTCTGTATGATTCTTTGAAGTTGACACTTTGTTGCCGAACTTTGAGTCTTTGAGATTCCATGAATATTTTTGAGAGGAACCACCATGATTGCTACTTAAATACTCTGATTAAAATTAATTTAATAATTGGGGAATCCATCTCCCATACTTATTGTTTCCCAAAAAAATTGAAATCAATGGGACTAAAAACTATCTCAGGGTCCCATTGCGTGTATTGCACTCCAACCAATACCATTAGGAAAGAGAATTCATGGATCCCATTTTCTTGTATTAATTCTTCCAAAAACCATGATTACATAATATATATCATCAAATTTCATAACAACATAATAAAAATGTGCATCAAAGAGGTGCCTCATAAAAAAATCATGCAAGTGCTTATACTTCCAAGTAAGTAGACCATTATTTGCCAAGTGCATACAAGCTTCAAGTGACCAATCAATATTCTACAATGACATAGGTGAGTATCCCATGTCTTATAATGATGCTCCAAAAGTATTTTATATGCATCAAAATATTCATCAATATATTCTTTCATCCAAGAAGTGAATGAAGAATCTCCACTAAAATATGAACCCAATAATGAGAAAAAAAAACAAGGAGACTTAAAATGACTCAAGGAAGTCTCACCCATACATCCATGAATGAGAGAATCATAAAGATATATAAAATTATGTGGATACCAACAAAAATTTTCTCCAATCATAAATCTATTCACCCCAGTGTTGGATGAAGTTCCTCCAATCTCAAATGAACCAAGTGTTGAGCAAGAAAAACCATAATTCTTCAAGTGACTCAAATGCATATCATAGGTGCATCCATGTAGATGTGGATGATCATAAATTAAAAAAGGATGCTTTTGAAAATTCAAATAAGAATGTACTCCAACCATGTCATCATAAAAATTAAATCTAGGAATTCCATACTCCTCATGTAGCACCATCAAAACGAACCCTTTCACCCATACTTCATTGAGACTAATGTTGCAAAACATGGAATTGTAGGATGTAGGAGAATGAATTAACTGATCCAAATGATCAAAAATTGCAGGAATTTCATCATGGGAAGGATTCATATGGGTAGTGTCATGCAGCTCCTTCAAAAGTGTGAAACCTTTGTCATAGTTTGGTTCCAATGTAGAGGAATCATGCTCTTCTTTAAAAATTGCATAACCTTCATCAAGAGACAATTCAAGTTCCTCTTCCACCACATCAAGTGTTTGGATATCTTAAATTTAATCTTCAAACACATCAATCACATTCAAATTTATACATTTCTCATGATCCACCATGTCATGATAATCCTCCAAGCAATCTACCATATGATAATCTGAAACATGGGAGGAAGAACAAGTATCTTGCAGCCTCTCTAGAGGTTCCCCATTTTGAATTTGGAGATTATGAATATACTAATTATTATTCAAGTATGCTTCATGTAAACATTCATTAATCTCAACCAAATTTTTTCTATAAAAATAAAAGACATGAAAGTACCTTCAATGTTGCACATTTCTCTTTGAATCTTCTCCATGTCTTCAAGGAAGGATGGATCCTCCAATGAAGAAATTTTCCAACAAGAATTTCACATCAATGATTTAGTGTCATGTAGTATTCTAAGTGCCTCTTGGATCCTCTTTTCATTCATATTTAAGGACCCTTCAAGAAAATGAGTCTCTTGCAAATGAACCTCCCCATCTTCTTCCTTCTTTCTTGGACCAACTTCATGAAGCTCAAGTGGTGATGGAGAAGTTGATCTTGTTTCTTCTTCAACTGCTACAAGGTCTTATTTTTCATGTTTATTATAAATTTCATTGGAAGAAACATTTTGAAATCTTATCTCTATGTCAGCAACATAGATTTCTAAGCACCCATTAGTAGCTACTCCCTCATAGTTCAAGAATCCATTAGTAGATTCTCTTTGTTTCATTTCCAAGGTAGAATGTGTCTCAAAATGATTTTTAGTATTTTCAAAAGAAACTTCTCCATACTCATGTAATTTCTATTCATATTTTTCAAAGTCACTTGGGAGTTAATTTCCATCCTTGTCATGTACTACTTCTTCTACTTCACATATTTCAGAACTAGGTGGTTCATGGGTCTCCTCCTTTTGCTCCTTCAAGAAAGCTGATGCATTTTTTCCCTTGGTTTTCTTAATATCAATATATTTTATACAACATTTTATATCCAATAATTCAAATACTTTCATAATATTCTTGATCATGTATTCACAGATAAATTCCATGATTTTTATATGCTCCTCACCATCATATGAGGTTCCCTTTTCATCCCTAGTCATAGTTTCCTGTTCAACAAAAGCACATTTTGGTTTCAATATCTAATGGTGGATCCTAAATTCTTGTCCTCAAAATTATCGTACCACATCAGGTTCCAAGATCATGCTCTGATACCACTGTAATGTCCCTTTTTGAAATTTTATTAAATCACCAATTTTTTCACTTTTTCCCCTATTTTGACCTTTGACTAGTTTTGATGTATAGGTCTCCAAATTGGTCCAAATGCTCCCAAATATTAATATAAATTATATGAATGATATTAAGGTTTTAATATTATTTTTAGGTAATCTTTATGACCCTCTATAGGCTTATGTAAACATTTTTAATATGGGGTTCTAATTCCCCCACAATGAATACTGAAAATGGCTTCCCAAATGGACTCAAACCAACTCTAATTTATGAATGGAATCAGGGAAAATGTAAATGGAATAAATATTAACTCATATGAATCACCATTCAACTTTTAATTTCTACTTTAACTCCCTTAAATCAGATGCAAAAAGACTAGTTTCAACCTTAGGGGAAATGATAGGCAAACGTCTCCAAATGCTATGAAACTCAAAAAAATAACTCCAAATTCTTATGTATTGAAAATTAAACTCATATAATACATAAAAAACATTCCATTAATCCATAAATCATCAGTATTTCACTTATACATTCGAATTTATCAACATTATATTGGTTCACAACAAGGTAGTGGGGAAACGACATTGTTTCTTCATTGTTTAACATTTATAAATGAAATATTTTGGGTATTTCGACCTGATATTATTTTGAAATTTAAATACATAAATAAAAGTACATTTATCCATAAACCATCATTATTTTACTTATCCATTCAAATCCATCAGCATCAAATTGATTCACAACAATATAATGGGGAAATGACACTATTTCTTCATTGATTAACATTTTTACATGAAATATTTCATTATTTTTAACTAAGAGTCTTCTAAAGTTGAAATAGAGAGAATTTAAATCAGAACATAAAATAATGGGTCATTATAATCCCCCTCAAATAAATCAATAGCTCCCCCAAAGAACAATCCCTCCATGAGCAAGAATATGTAATAAAAACTGGAAATGGTTGAGAGAAAGTGCTGCAATAGAAGAAACCATGAGATGCCCTATATATTACAACTGAAAATAAAAATCCATTAAATATCCATGAAATACATGAGTGGCCTCTCCAAACACCAACTTGGATGGGAATCTTTCACCCTCAAAATTGGCTAAGCCAAGAAAACTAGTCATCCACTAGCTCTCACAATTCACAAATGAAAAAAATCCCTCCTCTTGGTTGATTCTTGTATTTTATAAACATACATAGCCTTAGAAGGTTACAAACCCATCCAAAAAATCAAGACAATTTGAATTTGGGTGTGTGCTCAATATTTTCCATGTGTCTTCCCTTTCCTAGCCATCCATTTTCCCCCAATTTGAGTAGGAACCCATTGAGCTTACCCAACTCACATTAGTTCCCTCTTGGATGATCTATTTCGACCTGACATTTTAGATATGTCAGATGTCATCCTTCATATCTGATTTGTTTCATAGGTGTCATAGAGCTAAGGAATCTAGTCGAAATGTCTCGTTCCTTATCACTTCTTCCAGATTTCTAGGTTCATAAAACTCAAGTAATACTGAGCCAATCAACTTAGGAAATGATGGATTTTCACCTTTTCATATTTGATGTACTTGAAATACCTTAAAATCTCCAATAACTTGTTTGCATACTCTTCCATGGTTTTTTGTCCCAATCTCAGCTAATGGAACTCTTTGATTTTATCATCATAGCACCTATCAAAGAGGTACTTCTGCTTGAAATACTTCTAGAACTATTTTCACACAATATTCCTTTCATTGATTCTCTTCACTTTCCTAAAGTGATACCACTATATGGATACTCTTCCAGTCAAATTGAATATGGCTACTCTAGCCTTCATATTTCTAGAATAGTATTGAACTTGGAAATATTTTCTCATCCCAATAATACAAGCTTCAGATTCTTGTCCATTCCCTACCTCAACATTGAAGGTAGGAGGCCTTTCCTTCTTAAATTCACCACGTGAATGGTTCCGGTAACGCTTCTTCCTCTAATTCTTGTGAGAAGAAGAACTTTAACTGCTAGTGGATCCTTCAGAATCAAATGACCCACTAGGAGATCTCTTCCGTCTTTTAGTACTGCTCTTACTACCTTTCGGTCTTAATGTTCGGTCCCCAGAGTTCATCCGGCTCTAGCTGTCTGTCAAACTTTATAGCATCACTGTATTTAGTTGATTCTTCTCCTCCCAAGCCTTAACCAATATTTCATTATCTTCCATGTAAAATTTTCATCTCCACCCTTAGGCTTCTCATGGTGGCTACAAAATCTAGGGGAGTATCTTGAAATATTCTCCCATTAGACTCTATCTCAACATTTCCCACACAGATATTTCCCCCCATAATATCTTCCTCGTGCTCACAGGGATCTTGTGCATCATTCATACTGAAGGTTCTCATGGTTGAACCAAAACCCAACTTTACCAAACTGCACTATGTGGAATGATGCCTTTGAAGGTGACTATGATTCTGCAAAATGTGCTAATAGACATAATTGTTCGCTTCATAACATTCACAAGAATTTATACATTACTTACCTGCATTTGGAAAAATCTCATATTGACAACTTTTTGAAATCATAGAAGTTTTCTTTTCACAAAGAATGACTATATCAAGGGGATGATGGGGGTCATCAGGACACATATCGACAAAATTATTCTTTTTTATCCGATTGGAAAACTTGCCACCATTCCGCCATTGCGGAAAAAATTTTCTTTTCTTTCGACAGCAGAAACTTGCTAACACTTCCGCCATTGCGGAAACATTTTTAATTTTCTTCCAATGTATCAGAAAAATTCTGAACTTTCACCCAATCAAAACTTGCCAATATTTCAACTGCGTGGAAACAATTCTGACTTTCAACCCGACGAACCACATCAGAATTCTTCCATGGTTTCTTCCGAATGATCCTTCCTCCACTTCGAAAAACTTTCCAACTTCCATCTATTAAGTCGGAAATTTTTCTGACTTTTCTCCAATGGGTCCTTTCTGCTGTTACAGAAAACTCTTCCTTTCCACCCGACATTTCAACGGAGACTTCCAACGTTTTCTAATGTGCATCGGCAAAACTCGACCAACGTATCGAAAAAATTCTTCGTTTTTTGCTGATTTTCCACATTTAGAAAAACTTTTCGAAAAAAATTCTTTTCCTTCCCGTTGACTCGACTCGGCTGACATGCATCAGCTCAAACCTCAAGTTCCACCCAACACGTGTTAACCCAAATCTCCAAAGTCCTCTGATGTGCTCAGCCAATGTTTCAGCCAATTTCACCAAAAATTTCAGATTCCATACTTAGAAAAATTTCAGAAATATTTTTTCTTTCATCAAATCCATCCATTGTGTCAGCAAAAACTAGAAAACACAGCTTCACCCAAATTTTCTTGCCAACACCACTGCTTCAGTGCATCAACTTCCATCCTCACTTCTCATCAACACCATCCATGAAATTCTTTCGACTAAACTGACATGCCTCAGCTGCATTCCCTGTCGGCTCCCTCTTGCCCATGCAGCTGCCGAATCGGCTTGCCTTTAGCTTTCTCAATTGCCACAAAAAGGAATTCTCAGCACTTAGAAACAATCTAAGTTTTTCTTGTTGTTTTTAGCTTCTTCCTGCTGAACATAGGCTGTCCTTTCATGTGCTATTGAAACCCAAAGCTGCAACATCAACTTTGATACCATACTGTCACGTCCCCACCCTTCTACCAGAGGGAGGATGCGACTATGCTGCTATTAATCCAGGAAATCTAAGCCCCATGAACGTAAGATAAAATTCCTTGAACTTAAACATACATAGGTACATAAATTATTATCATACAACAGAGGAAAAATACATTCATTCAAGCATTTAACATGTTCATATTAATTCATAAACACATACAGTTGCAGAGATAAAATAGACAAGAATACTTATCTTGAAAGAAGCTTGTCCTACAACTAGCTACGCCGCTACAATGTTCCACCCAACCATCAGCCAATGTGCTCATCAATCTCTCGGCACCACTTCCACCCCTAAGCTGGGCATCATTCCCACAAGGAATAAGGGAACACTAGCACACTCACACATAGCCAAGAATACATCAAAATTCAACCAAGAAAAAAACTACATTTGGGTTTATCAGGCTGCTAAGGAGGTGTAAATATTGAACTACTAATAAGCTAGTGATCTCAACCAAATAGCAATGGACACTTGCACTAGATCAGGCTTGGCTCGTAAAACATCTACACACCGAACACAAGGAAGCATTCCCTTCTCTACTACACAGTCCCTCAAGATATGCCTTCCATTCCAGTGTTATTCAAGGTGTGCCAAGAGGAAAACTTGCCCCTATAGATATGTCTGTGAGGTTCCTTCCTATGCTAGGTTTATCTAGCTAGTTCAAACCCATTTCCGCTCCACACCAAATTCAAACCAAAACAAAAGATGCATACACAGTAAAATGCAAGTTCTGGGATTTGAGGAAAAATGACTTGGGAGGCAAAAACGAATTTGTAGATGGTGTTATGTCAGTAATTTTTTCTCTCCATTTTGGTTTGTTTTCTTCAATTTTGGTTTGTTTTTTCACTTTCAATCATAGGTTTGATTACTTCTCAGTTT
>LPNX011173341.1:6397-42404 GCA_001517045.1 Pseudotsuga menziesii
TTTGAGTTGGTCTGAGGGTAACCAAAGGATTTCATATATTTTGTGAACCTTCCGAACCAGTTTCTTGGAGACTATTTCCACCCATACAATGAATTATTTAATTTGCACACCTTCATACTATGTGTTTCTGGTATCATGCATCCTGATGGGAGTTCCATGTAAACTTCTTCAGACAACTCGCCATGTAGAAAGGCGTTTTTCACATCAAACTATTGCAATGGCCAACCCAAGTTTGCAGCAAGAGACAACAAGACTCGTACTGTATTTATTTTAGCTACAGGTGCAAATGTCTCTGTATAATCGATCCCATAGGTTTGGGTGTATCCTTTTTCCACCAGTCTTGCCTTAAAGCGTTGAATTGCACCATCTGCTTTGTACTTCACAGTATAAACCCACCGACATCCAACTGGTTTCTTTCCTAGTGAATGGTCAACAAGTTCCAAGGTTTTATTCTCCTGCAAGGATTTCATCTCCTCATTCATAGCGGCTTTCCACCTTGGATCAGCTAAGGTCTCCTGCACATTGTTAAGAATAGATACAGTAGATAATTGATTTACAAATGACTAATTTGATTATGAAAAACGATGGTTAGACACATAATGACTCATGGGGTATTTAACTTTACTAGAAAGTTCGGGTTCATATGTGGGTTTAGGGATACCTCTAGTGTGACGATGTGGTAGCTGTCTTCTAGATGGTTCAAGAGCATCCTCATCAAGCGATTTTTTTGGTGTATCAACTTCCTGTGGCGTGAGAGACTCAGACAAAGGTGGAGCCACAACTTTAGTTTATGGGTTTTCATCACTACTTGGATCCAAAGTCAAACCACCCACATCCAATTCGTCCACTTCTTGATTCAGTGCATTAGAGAGTTCCCCTACTTCCAGGATCGCCAAGTTTTCTTCCAGGATGTGAACAACCACATCTTCAGAGATGTGATCATCATAGTCTAGAGTCTGAATTTCCTTGTAGTACTGCCCCTGAAGTTCAGGATCAGTGGAAAAATACATCGTGTCTTCATGAAAAGTTGCATCTAATGTAATAAACATTCGTTGGATTGGAGGATGATAGCATCAGTACCCCTTTTGATAAGTAGCATATCCAAGAAAGACACATCACATCGCTCGAGAAGACAGCTTGTTGTGCTGATGCTTATGGAGGTGTACAAAAGCTACAGAACCAAATATGTGAGGAGATAAATTTGGGTTGACTGGAGCAACAACCACTTCAGCGAGAGCCTGGGATGGTGTCTGGAAATAAATAGTGCTGGAGGGTACCCGGTTGATCAAATATGCTGCAGAGGAAAGTTCTTCTCCCCAATAGGATAATGACATATGGGCTTCTATCAACAAAGCACAGACAACCTCCAACAAGTGGTGTTTTTTTTTCTCTCAGCCACCCCGTTCTGCTGAGGTGTATTGGAACAAGTAGTTTGATGAATAGTTCCATGTGCTTCCAAATACTGCTGAAGTTTAGAACTCAAATATTCGCCTCCATTGTCACTGCAGAGAACCTGACCCTGTTCATTGTACTGAGTACGAACCATTTTATAAAAAATTTGAAATAAAAAATTCATTTCACCTTTAGACTTCATCAAGCACACCCAAGTCATCGTGGTACAGTTGTCAATAAAAGTAACAAACCAACATGATCCACCAAAGGTAGTGACTTTGGACGTACCACAAACATCAGAATGTATGACCATAAAAGGAACTAGACTTTTATTTAAACTTAATGGAAATGAAGCACGATGGATTTTTGCAATATCACAAACATCACAACGGAAACTAGAAACATCAAATTTTGCAAATAAACTAGGAAATAATTTCTTTAGGTAACCAAAGGAAGCATGCCCCAGAAGTCTATGCCATAACCAGATTTCAGATTTCTTCTTCTCCCCCTCAGATCCATCCACCGTTAAATCTTGACGCAACTTGTCTAAAATCTTTGATACTAATTCCAAGTAATACAACTTCCCTTGCCTAACACCACAACCAATAGTTTGCCTCGTTCGGATGTCCTTAAACACACAAAAATCAAGGCAAAAAATTACAACACAAAGTAAGGTAGTGGTGATTTGGGAAACTGACAACATATTATAATCCAAAGATGAAGAAGTTAAAACGGAATCTAGATTCAAAGTATCAGTGAGAGGTAAAGACCCTTATCCAATAACTGGGGCCGAAGAGCCATTGGCAGTGGAAACAAATTTTTGTGAGGACGGTTTAAGGGGTGAGACCTGTCTAGAATCAAACGTCATATGACCCGTAGCATTAGAACCAATTATCCATGCACTATTAGAGGCAAGTGTAGAAATATTTAAAACCTTACCACCATTACCTACCGCTACTGCTAATGCTGAGATCTGACCAGCAACACCATCCGCTGTCTTTGTTTTGACAATCGTAGCACTGGAGGTCCTCTTGGAATTCTTCTTCCATGAATCGCAGCTATGATCCCACCATTCTAGATACCCCACAAGTTCAAAGCAGTGGCTCTTGGTATGACTATTTTGATTGCAATGAGTGCATTTGTAGGTGTATTTATCGACACCATCAGTGTTCTTAGGCTAGATTTGAGAAGGCCAGTTCTGATTAGACTGATTTTGAGTCACCATGGCTGAAGCTTCAGATTTTTCTGGTTCTCCATTCATCATTGTGAGTCGAACAGATTCACGGTGGACCAAATCATAACATGCTTCCAATTGGGGGATAGGATCCTTTCTCAAAATTTCACCACATATTTGTTCGAATTCACCATCTAATCCAGCAAGAAAAATATGCACCCTTTGTCACTGAACTGATTTTCGGTAAGATTCAACATCATTCTCACTCTCCATGATCACCTTATCACGATGATCCAACTCACAAAAGATCTTGGTTAATTATCCATAATACACCGAGAGTGTTCTGCCATTCAATTTCGCAGAGAAGGCCCTCTTATTCAAGACAAACACCTGCAATTCATCTGCTCCATCATAAAAATATTTAGAAAGAGCTTTCCAAATATCTTAAGCGGTGGGTAAGAGAATATATCGCTTCATGATTTCTGGGGACATAGACATCAACAACCATCTCTTTACCTTTTGATTGTGTTATCTCCCAAAATAAATTTATTTTCAATAAGTTCACTCATACAATTTATTTTTGATAGGATGAAGATTTCAAGTCATATTATGAAATATATTGGGATGACTAACAAATTTGGGCTATCTGATGTTCTGTTATTTGATAAATTTGAATTTTTTAGCTTTCGGTGGCTTAGGCGAGATTTTCAATAACTCATTAGCCACCGAAAAGCCTAGCTTTCGGTAGCTAATAGTTTAACGCAGGACCATGATTATCCACTAAAAGCTTTCTCATCATGTTCTTATTAAAATTCTGGGAAAGAACTTTCGGTGGCTTAGGCAAGTTTTCCAACAGCTTATTAGCCACCGAAAAGCCCTGGTTTCAGCAGCTTAGCGAGTGTTTGCAGGAGGACATTAACCACTGAAAGCAAATGAGATACGTTTTTGGAAATGGAAACTTTCGGTGGCTTGGGATAAATTTCAAATAGTTCATTAGCCACTGAAATCCATGCCTTTTGGAAGTTAGCAAATAAAACCCTAAATACTCTTACCCACCGAAAGGGATGAAAAGCGAAAACGTTTGTCTGCCCATCAAAATCAAATTCATTAGCATGAGGTGTGTCATAATTTAGCATGATTAACCACCTAAAAGGCATAGGGAGGAGGACCCGCTCAAAAAACTCAAAACATAGGTTTCCATGGCTAAGCGTGGTTTCAAAATGGTCTCTAAGACCGAAATTTCAGGGCGCTCTAAGCCACCGAAATTGGCGTTTTACTGTGAAAATGCATCATTTTAAAACGGTAATTTTGAAGGACTGGAGAATCATTTTGCAAAATTCTAGGATTTTTTTTTCCTAACATGTCAGAGAACATTAACCTCTCTCAGTTTTCCTACAGGTATTTTAGATTGGGAGAATCAAATCCATCTTTGAGCCCTAATTTTTGGATCTCAGAATTTTCCTGTTTTACACGTTTTTTTGAAATACAGATATCTAGAAAATGGAAACGAATTTCAAGAAAACGAGAGAGTTATTTTCTCACAAACACCAATATACAAAAACCTCTTTCAGTTAATACACAGGTGTCACAGATTTGGAGAACCAAATGCATTTTTGAGCCGCAGTTTTTCAGCAGTTTGGACAAATTTTTAAGTCAAAAGTTGACCTAACAGGGCAGGTTACAGCAGAAAAATGAAGAGTTTACTTCACCAACACCTGGGAAAGAGTAGGATGAAGTGTAAAAGCTGGAATTTGCTGAAGTGCACCATCAAAGGAGGTCTGTTCCAGTTTTGGGGATACATCAAAGAGGAGAGGGTCACAAAACCCTACCTATTTTAACCAACAGTGGCTCATCCATTAGAAGACCAATTACAACTTTCCTCCAGTACTCACTGTAGTCATAAAAAGGTTCAAAGAGTGAATAAGTGTTAGAGTTTGTTAAACTAGTAGTTAAATTAGGGGTTCTGACCTAATTTTGTAAAAACATTAATTTTATCTATTTTTAGTAAAACAGATCCAATTTTTTAGGATCTGAATATTTTTGTAAAGGCTATAAATCCTAAGACTTATGTTATAGAAAGGGTTCGACTGCGAGGACTTGTATACCATTAATATTTTCAAGCTTCTCATATTGCTCATGACCTAATATAAGCTCTTTTGCTATCATATGTCCAGCTTCCATTTTCTATCTATTCTGTGCTTATGCTTGAATGTGTTATTCATGTTTATTCAGGTTAATTGATGTCTGATAGCTATCATCTATTGCTATATTGATGATTTGAATTATAAGTACTTTCCTTGTTATGATTATCCATTTATGTATATATCTGTTTTATGAATGAATTTGCTAGCATGATAAGTTCTCCATCTCTGCACCATATTATCAATCCTCTGAACAGTGGTAGTTAGAAGCCTTATCCCTGATTGAGTTTCATGCATGTCTTGAGAGTGTGAGGTCCTGTAGGTCACCTGACTTGATCCACTTAGAAAACCATAAGAACATTTAAGTTACCAGGCATCCTTGAGCTACAACCTAGAGGAGTTTCCTGGAGTGATAACAGATTGTATGCATACCACTTCTCATATTCGTCATCCTTATCGGTATGTGGTTGTGAATTACCACGAATGAAAGAGAGTTTCTCCTTCTTAGAAATATACATCTCCATGATTTGACACCACAAATCATAGTTTGTTTCATCGAGAACAATCCCTGCCTTGAATGACGAACCTTCAGATTGATTAATAATGGGAACAGATTTGTTCCCAGATGTTTCAGAATCTGAGTCAGCCATGGTTCAATGAAAAGTAATAACGATTTAAGCTCCAAGGCTCTGATCGCAAGTTATTGGAGAAAGGTATTTATCTCTCACTGATACTTTGAATCTAGATTCTCTTTTAGTTGTTCTGTCTTTGGATTATAATCTGTTGCCATTTTCCCAAATCACCACTACCTTACTTTGTGTTGTAATTTTTTGGCCTGATTTTTGTGTGTTTAAGGACATCTGAATGAGGCAAACGATTAGTTGTGGTGTTAGGAGAGGGAAGTTGTATTACTTGGACTTAGTGTCAAAGAGTTCAGACAAGTTGTGTCAAGATTTAACATTGGATGGCTCCGAGGGGGAGAAGAAGAAATTTGATTTTGAACTTGTTATCAGAACCTACAATCAAGCTACAGATCCTACAATCAAGCTTGATTATAGGATCTGTAGGAATCTAGAAAGAATTTGATTTTGAACTAGAAATTTCAGGTTCATATGTGGGTTTAGGGATACCTCTGGTGTGATGCTGTGGTAGCTATCTTTTAGATGGTTCAGGAGCATCCTCAGCAAGCGATTGGTTTGGCATATCAGCTTCCTGTTGCATGAGAGAATTGGACAGAGGTGGAGCCACAACTTCAGTTTCTGGGTGTTCATCACTACTTGGATCCAAAGTCGAACCACCCACATCCAATTTGCCCACTTCTTGATTCAACGCATCAGAGAGTTCCCCTACTTCTGGGATGGCCAAGTTTTCTTCCATGATATGAACAACCACATCTTCAAAGATGTGATCATCATAGTATAGAGTCTGAACTTCCTTTTGGTACACCCCCTGAAGTTCAAGCTCAGAGGAAAAATACATCGAGTTTTCATGAAAAGTTGCATATAATGTAATAAACATTCATTGGGTTGGAGGATCATAGCATCGGTACCCCTTTTGATAAGAAGCATATCCGAGAAAGACACATCAGAGTGCTCAAGGAGACAACTTGTTGCACTAATGCTTATGGAGGTGTACAAAAGCTACACAACCAAAGATGCGACGAGATAAATTTGGGACGGCTGGAGCAACAACCTCTTCAACGAGAGCCTGGGATGGTGTCTAGAAATAAATAGTGTTGGAGGGTACCCGGTTGATCAAATACGTTGCAGAGGTAAGTGCTTCTCCCCAATAGGATAACAACATATGGGTTTCTATCAACGAAGCACGGACAACCTCCAACAAGTGGCGGTTTTTTCTTACTCTACATAAGAAATTGTTACAATTGTTGGGAAGCATTGCTAAAGTTGTGGCATAAGCAACTATGCATTCCATTTTTCCTTCTTCTGTTCCAAAATGCAAAAAGCAATGCGAGAAGTGCTCATATTTGTATGGTTTAGTTTGTTTACTGGTTATACAATGTGATAAGTTATGCAACATAGCTTGGTTGCATTTGTTACAAAGTCTTTGGAATAGAGAAAAAAAAGACATTTTTAGCTTTTAGTGACTCCTTTCACTTGTACTGCAAGAATTTTGTGCTCAAGAATATTAAATTATGGAAAAATGATTACAACATAGATGCAGGAAAATTTTTTGTGACATTAAAAAAAACTAAACATAAAAACAAATTACACATAACATAAATATTTAATTCCATTTCTAGCTATTCCAAATAGTCATTAATTCTACCATGCTATTGGCAAAAGAGTAAGAAAATAAAGTAAGTCAAGTCTACTACAACATCTTTGACAACTGTTTTCTTTATATCTAAATGAACATGCATGAAAACATGGGGAAAATAGAAATGCTAAGGCATTGGTGCCTAGTAGAAAAAGGCATTTGATAGGGCAGAGACCTAGATGGATTTTTATTTTTTTAAATCCTATGTATATGATCATATATTTATAGTATTGAGTAAGGCTATAAAATCTTTGAAATTTTTTACAATGTCTTAAAACAGATAGACTGTGGAAATAATAAATGCAGGAAAAAGCACTAATCAACTATTGATTGAATAAGAGCGATAACTGGGAACATAACATTATAGAAATAAATTTTGATACAATTTCTAAAAGCAATCGCAATATAGATGCATCGAGCAATGTATGAATTGAAAATTTTTAGTAAGATCTTAAATAGGTCCAAGTCATGCACAATGGAATTTGAGCAATATAGTAGGCATGGTTTGAATTTAGAGCCAATTAAACTAGGTTTAACAAGAAAGAACATTGAAGCAAATATTTACGCTATAGCTTATTTGCATTACATTGTTTGTGAATGTCCTCTTTGAATAATGGGAACAACATCTAGGATATTGTGTGAATTTGTTTTTTTCGACTATGATGGGAAACAATACTTGGATAGCAATAATATCTACACTACTTGTTTAGATTTCAAAGCAATCTATTGCATATCTCGAGAACAAAAACATTTGTTAGATATGTATCTGAATTGTCTTGCTAGCAGGCTCTCCATTGCAAATGGAATCTAAACATTGAATCCATAACATAATGTATCTTAGGCATTATCACAATGACTAATGATAATTATTTACTAAAATAGAATGCGGGAAGACCCTGGTAGATAGAACAAATTGCAATTTAAAACATTGACAATGTAAAGTCAAGAAAAGAAAAACATGTAGGTAGATATAAAGACCACTCTATAATTTCTTGAATATATTCATGCTAGGAGTTAATAGATTTATTTTAAACTATGATAATATCATATTTATTATATATATATATATATATATATATATATATATATTACAGTTTTTTCTAAGAATGAGAACCAAGCACTGGACAAAAGTAGCTCATATTAGAAAAGGCAAATATTTAAAATGGTTTGTCCTATTTATCCTATCCCTATTTTTTTCAGCCAGGCAGGGGTGTGCAAACGTGGGAAAGACATCTATGCCATGTAATAGGTAGAAGTTGATTAAGCATACAGAAAACTAAGATCTCCATTTCTAATCACCATGCAATTTTTTTTTTTTTGCATTCCACATAGTTAAAAACATATTGCTTTTAGACAATAAAGAATAGAATGTTTAGTGCAATTTTCATAATATATGAAAGGAATTTGTAGGTGAAATTAGCATCCTGAAAAATTGTCGCTAGGAAATAGCAAAATTTATAAAAAATGTAAAAATCTATTTGGAGGAGAACACATTTCAAGAAAATTTGTTGTATGGAATTGTTTTTAAAATGCATTTGTATAAAAGCATTGGAGACTTTTGCATTAACGATAGGAATTGTTGATGGAGATAAGCAATGTGTACAAAGAATTGGACACAACAATAGGAAGATATCAATTTAAAATTTTCTTAGAAGCAAATCTAGGAGACAATTGTTTTCTACAAAAGAACAATACATGATTTATACATGATTTGAAGTGCATGCTGATGTAATTTAGAGTACTTGTGATGAAGGTTCAACATTATAAGGCTTCAAATCAAATCATAATAATGAAACATAAATGGAAACAAATTTGTTTTCCATAGTCATTTGAGCAGTAGCATAAAAAAATAAACAGTAAAAACATGAAATTGTTTGCACTGATAATTATATATCATAGAATAGTAGACAACATGCATAGACAAAACATGAAACAAAACTACAGTTATCATAGTTATTTCTCTCTGTTACATATGAAACACATGAGCAACTATCTAATTGAACATGAATAAAAACAAAAGACAAACATCAATGAAATAAGTTTCAAAGAACATAGTTACTTTGCATATGCAATTTAAGATAAAGGGTGATAACCTATAGACCTACAAAAGACTTATATTGAAAAGTGATTTATTAAAATTAATCCATGTGGAAATGCTTGTAACTGAAGACGTTCAAAAAATAATATGTATAGAAAAAAAACATTGAATTAGAGTGACACAAGAATTTACTAGACTATGTATTTGATTATACCTACTGCACTAAAAGATGTTTCATTTTCAATAAAATTGTCTAAATTCTACAAACCTTGCAAGAATAACAACAAAAAAGAAAAACTCGTCCAATTGAATTAAGTAAAATAGTGGACACAAAAATTCCTAGGTCTTGGATTGAATGAAAGAGAGCAGATGTGCCTTTGCAAATTCATTGTTGAGTTGATCAACAAATGTAGTTGTAGAATGGTGCAATATAGGCGACCTTTTTAGTCCATTTTTAAAAACATTTTTGAGCAAATAAATTAGCTTAAGGCTTGATGCCAATTGTTCTTATATTTGGGGAAAAAAATCTTGTAAGATTCATTTAATTGTAAATGCAATTGATTTGATTTATTTGGATTTTGTTAGTCCAACAACAACAACAACAACAAAAAATTACACAAGTTGTTTCATAGATAAATGTGAAAACCAACAAACAATTTTGAAGAAGACTAAAAACATAGAATTGCAGTATCATTGATCGCCTCTCCATCCTTGATAATTAATTCATATGTTCTATTATTTTGGTAACATGGCAATGATAACTGGAGCCATAGGAATAGGCAAGCGATGAACTTGACAAGGCATAAATAGTTGTGTCTGGTCAAAGTCTATGGCGCTAGCAAACTTATGATACTATTTCAACTGAACTTTGTTCTTATAACATAATTGCATTTTTTTGCATCACCCTTGTCATATGACCCCTTATTCCTAAGTGTAAAACCTAAAATTAAAATTATGACATACTAGGAGATAAACGATCAATGAAACAAGATATATGATTGTTGTTAATATTCATTGTTATGGTTAGATGACCATCTTTATCCACTAAGTCAACATGAATCAATTGTGCCTTTCCAAAAGAATTTGGATTTTACTTTGTCGAGGTCCATACAAGACTAAGACCTCTCCTTCAATCACATTAGTATATGTTGTTGAACAAAGTTGCACAATAGAAAATGGTGGTTGTGCCACTTGTTTAAGCCTAGAATAGGTAGAAAATGGAACATATTAGCAATAACCAAAGGTTTGGTAAAAATATTCATTGAACGTTTTTTGGTCATATTTTGTTTCTTAATTTCTTTTTCCTCTTATGCTGTTGGACATTAATAATTTGTGAGAAATTGGATATGTTATTATTTTTTTTCCTTTTTCCTCTATGTATCTGATGTTTGTGTCACGATAAGATGATATTTGCTACTACATTTATTGTTTAATGAGAATGTGAGATAATTATAAAAACTACAATATGGATGAGCGTGAAAGATAGTTCAATTATATGATACGAAACTCATAGCATGATTTTGGTATGATAGACCATTCTCTAATTTTTCTATTTGTGTTTACTCATGATTTTAAAATATTGACAATATAGAGAAAATGTACTATACATTCAAATACTTAAAGCAGATAGCAAGATAAGTGAACATGCCTCTGGTCTCGACTCACTCCACCACAAGCTCTGTATCCTTAAAAACGAATCCAAAGTTTGGATCAAGGATAAACAGGCTTGGATTGATAATGATTACTGCAAAATAGATCAGGCCATCACTTCTCTCCTCTTAGGCTCATCAAACGGTATCCTATCCACTGAGGATATGGCCCATCTAGCCCAACTGAGGTCTGAAATAAAACTGATCTTGAATCATTATCTTCTAACATGGCAATTAAAAATTCGATCAAAATGGGCTCTACAGGGTGATTCGAATACTAAATACTTGCACATGTTGGCTTCTGGTCGGCGGAACCAAAATTCGATATGGTCTCTGTCAGATGAGGATGGTAATATATTTGAGGATGAGACTGCTCTCAAAGATCTGGGTTTAACACATTTTGCTAATATATTTAAAGATGATGGAGGAACCTATTTATTTCAACAACTCAAGGTTGTCTTGCTTTATCCTAGGATGATTCCATAGGTGAATTCCTCAGATCTTACCCGCCTGGTTTCTCTTGGGGAAATTGAGTATGCTCTGAAATCTTTCAAAAAAGATAGAAGCCCAGGCCTGGATGGCTGGCCTGTGGAGTTCTATCTACACTTTTTTGAACTCTTGGGCAGTGAGCTTCTGTTTGCTGTTGATTCCACTAGAGTCTCTGGTTTTATTCCCACCTCTCTGAACTCAACCTTCCTTGCTATGATACCCAAAAGAGATTAGTCCATGACCTGTGGCTGACTTTCAACCCATCTCTTTGTGAAATCTCCTGTACAAATTGATCTCTAAAGTTATTGCGGTCAGAATTAAACCCTTCCTAGAGTCTGGTATCTCATAGGAACAATTTGGGTTCCTTAAAAATCATCAGATCGTTGAGCTTATTGGAATTGTTTAGGAAACCCTCCACTCTGTTAAAACTAAGAACCTTTGTTCTTTCATCCTCAAACTAGACTTGATTAAAGCCTTCAACCATGCCAACTGGACCTTCATCCGTCTCATTCTGATTCAGATAGGGGCTCCCCTCCAAACTGTTAACTGGATACTTGGCTGCCTCTCCTCAGCTACCTTCGCAGTATTGATCAATGGTACCCCTTCAAATTTTTTCTTGGCTTCTCAGGGCATCTGTCAAGGATGCCCTATATCACCTTTGCTCTTCATCCTGGTCATTGAAGGTCTCAGTCTATTAATTTTTGATGCTCGAAATCATGGACTTATTCGTGGTATCCAGATTTCACCCTCTCTTTCTCTGACCCATCTTCTTTTCATGGATGATGTGATTCTTATGGGTACAGGTACTCTTCAGGAATGGGAAGCTTTTGATGTCATTCTTGAAACTTTTTGCAAAGCTTTTGGAATGTGTATCAGTCTGGAAAATTCTTGTTTCCTCTATAATAATATTGAAGCATCGGATCTCTTGGACATTTCCAGAATCCTCCCGTATCAGAAGTTACCGATTCTTACTGGCTTCAAGTATCTTGGTTTTTTCATCAAACCCCTTGGGTACAGAACCAGGGACTGGAATTGGTTGGCTCAAAAATATGAGAAAAAAATCAGTCTTTGGACCCATAAGATGCTCTCACTTGGTGGTAGACTGATACTTGTCTAGTTTGTACTCTCTAGTATCCTGGTATACTGGCTGGGTCTCGCTCCTATTCTGGTTTCTATCCTGCATAAGCTTAGGAGCATTACCTTTGCTTTCTTATGCGGATCTTCGAAAAATAAACGCAGATTTCACTTGGCTAGCTGGTTGGATCTCTCTTGGCCAAAGAAATATGAGGGATGGGGGATAAAAAATATCCATTGGTTCAGTATTGCCCTTCGCCTCAAAAATATCTGGAGGGTACTCTTCAATGATATTCTGTGGCATCGTGTCCTCTCTTCTAAATACTTGAAGCAGCTCACTGTGGTATAATGGCTTCGAGAAAAAAAATTCAGCACTCATGGTGTTTCTGCTATTTGGAGGGGTTTTGTACAGACTATTCCCTGGCTGGGGTGCCAACTTGCATGGCAGGTAGGAAATGGTGTTGATATATGGATTGGTATTGACCCAGTGATAGGTATCTCTTCCTCTTTCCTCCTCCTGGAAGGTCTGAGATCTTATTTAGAAGACCTGGACATTAAAACTCTCGCCCAGGCACACAATACTTTACCGGACTCCCAACACTACTGGTATTCGGCCGAGGAGTTATATTTGGAAGGAGAATGGAAATAAGCTTGGAACACTTATACTAGAAATATGGTACTCAATGGCATTCGTCTTACTTCACAATCCGATTCTCTGGTATGGGAATACAACAAAAAAGATGGTACCATCTCTACTGATAAAGTATATGACTGCATTGTAAAATATTTCTCTCCAGCTATGGGAAACCAAATGTTCAATACTTTATGGTCAGGTACTCTTCCGCACAAAATTGGATGCTTTTCTTGGTTGGTATTAAGGAATAAAGTTCTTACCTGGGATAATTTACAAAAAAGGGGTAAGTTTGGCCTAGGTATTTGTTCAATGTGCTCCTCAAACGAGGAGACTGTCATACACATTTTCTCTCGCTGCATGGTTTGGAAGAGTGTTCTCGATCTTATTTGTGATCAATTCCAGCTGACTATTCCTCCTCGCGCAGAATCCATCGCTGTTTTCATGGATTATTGGGCTACCACTTACCCACGACACTCTGCCCTTTACTATATCCCGCACCATATGATGTGGGTAATCTAGAAAGCTCAGAATCATGCTATTTTTGATGGGAAAAAGATGACTGTCCTTGGCATTTTTCAACAAATTTTATACTCTGCTCAGGTGAATTCCTCTTATCCTGTCACAAAAAAGTTAGACATATTGGGCTTCCTCCCTGCATGAATTTCCCCTGTGGTTTTTTTTATGGTGCTTCTACATCTTCAGCAGCAGGTATTGGATATAGTTTGTTCTTAAATGAGACTCACCATCTGGATTTCGCGCTGGGGGTTGGATATGGCTCCAATACAAAAGCAGAATTACTTGGCTTGTGGGCTCTTCTACTCTCCTCCCAGATGATGGGGATCCCCTTATCCCACATATTCGGTGACTCATAGGTCATCATTAATTGGGCTAAGGGATCCACTACTCTCTCCCCACCGAAACTTCTACACTGGTGTCGGGAATCTCAAAAGCTTATTTCTATCTTTCAGGATCTCTCTTTCAGCCACATCTACCGTGAACACAATAGGATTGCAGACCGTCTATCTAAAATTGCTCTCACTCTTTCTCTGGGATTTGGTTGTTATTCTGAATTTATGGATGACCATTTGGTCTCATATGACACCTTTCATCTCATTTAAGTCATGTTATGGGGAGATTACTCCTCAATTGGTTTCTTGCCCTGCTACTCATCGAGTGGCATCTTTTAGATTGTTGATTTGATCCCTTTGGTTCATGGTAGATGGGTTTGGTTGAGATCGATCCCCTATATGATGAGACATATTACTGATGGGAATATACACTCTATTGCATGCCTTTCCCCTCGGCTGTGACTGGATGTGATTTTCTCCTAATTAGCTGTATTCTCTCTGTGATGTAACCCTTTAAGGGCGGGCGCTATTAATGCCCTTTGATTCCTAACAAGAATAACAAGGATAGGCTTTTTCTTCCCGAAAAAAAATAATATTTTTTTGACATGGAAACTAATGTTGTTAGATGGAAAATATATCTAGAAATGATAAAATAAAGAGCCAAAATAGGTTATTGCTTGTGTTGTATGTAATTATAAATTGTGATTTTTCATGAATGTGTGAAGTGTTTTTTGTATGGATTGTTGGTTTGCAACATGTCAAAGTTCAAATTACCAGGAATTACAATATGATCATTTTGATTAACAGTTGTTAGGATATAATGGAAAAATCAATAAATTTCTTGAAGCAGTGTTTGTGGCACAATATAGATATTTTCTAGTATTACAATAGCTTGGTCAATTTGGAATTGACTAATAATTTTTTCAATGCAATTTGTTATGTAATTGGTTATACTGTCAACTACTATGTTTTCCTTGTAACATGTAACAAAACCATGAATGTGGAATGTAAATAAATAGTGATAATTTCTTTCAGGGACACTTTCCTTTGGTTAAAAGCTTGTTTTTGTTTCTTGCAGACATAAGATATCACTTCTCATGAGGTCATTGTCCCCAACGATATTTTTGATATGCTATGTGAGACTTCGTGTGTTTAATGAAATTATAAGAAAGTACCCTTCTTCTGGTATTGAATGGAAGACATATTCAAATTGTAAGTAAGATTTATTTTCAAGCCTACTCAGCTCACCAGAAAATTTTTACCAAGTAGAGAAATTTGTTTGTTGCAACTTGCTTATGAGTTATAGTTCATGCATATTTCTAACACAAGACAATGCAGTGTACAAAAGGCCATGTTGTTTAATGCCTTTTGGATCAAATGCCAATTTTTCCATTATGAATCCTTATGACCTATGTATTGTTTGTGTGCACTAGCACATGGAATTGTTCTCAAACAATAGGTGATTCCATTTGTATAGAGATCCTAATAATGGGTGTCCAGGTATCTAGAATATAAATTGTAAATAGGTGGAGGATCTATTCTCATTGCATTGAGCGAATTGATCAAGATATAAATTCAATATAGACTACATCAACCTTTCCCTTTGTGTATAGCTTGAAAATAACTTCAACACCATTCACTAGACCATCTTCATTAGCATAATTGCCTCTAATTAATTCTACATGTACATTTTTTCTTTAGAACGATTGTAGATGGAAACTCCATTTTATTGTTTCCATAATAATTTGCTTCCATTGGATCTATTTTCTTATCAAATGATTCTTTAATATATATGTGTATAATTGTACAAGAGAGATCATGTTTTCATTGTGTTCTTCAACATCTTTGTTTATGTCAAATGATTCTTTAATGTATATGTGTATAATTGTACAAGAGAGAGAATTTTCTCATTGTGTTCTTCAACATCTTTGTTTATGTAAAAAATATGTGGAAATGTTGGATAATATGGTGCATCTCTATAGGTGCAATGTCTATTTAAGTAGTCAATATCATATTTTGTTTACAAACAAGTTCTAATTCTATTCAATATGGATACAAAGATAGAGTATTCTTGTCTCATGAATTATTTGAGATCAAAGCATTTGACATTGTCTGTCAAAATCTATAAGGCACTATGTTCAAATATCCATAAATCTCTTACAAGTTGTGCTTGGAAAAGGTCACCACAAAATATGATGTCAAGGTTTCCAAAATGTGTAGTCGACGTATGAATGATTTATCATAGACTTTTGTCAATGTTGCATAGCATCCGAGACCATATGAATGACACCTCATCTAATAGAAAGAGGTGAAGTTGTTCATATTCTTTAGTCACTAGGTCCAATGCACTAGACCCTAATGGGAGCATATTTGACAAAGTCAGTGGAAGTCGAAGAGATGAGTTCACTGTGATACCATCTTCATTGTGAGAAACTCTTTTAGTGAATGCAACGATGATTCCTTTTTTCTTAATGGGTTGCGGTGTAGATACTTGTTGTAAAGCGTATTAAACCATGATAAATTTCTTCTTCTATGAATTTTTTGTTTGTTCCATCCCCACCGGTCAAAAGCAAATGAATTGGCGTACTTGGGTCTTCTTTCTTTCTCATTATGATTTCTTTGTAATCAGTTGTTTTTTTTTTCATATAGAGAGACATTCCTTCTATTGCATATTAAAAAAAGAGATACATATGAACAGAGCTCCCTGCAGAGACAGGGAGTCAAGCCATGGCCATGGAACCACCTGAGAAAGGTATGCAAAATGGTCCATACCGAGAATATAGTCATAACTACAGTTTCCTAACCGTTGAAAGTTGGCAGCGCAATACAGCTTAAGAAGTTAACATAAAAGGAGAGGCTTGGGGGGAACATGAAAAATACATAAAAAGTAGATCTGCTAGAACCTCCTAGAGGATTCGACCTCATCTTCCAAAGCCTTACTAGTGTTGGAATCCTTGTCATCCTTTTTGGCTCTGGTGAAGGGAGGCTCAAAGAGTTGCATGAGGTTTTTCATGTGGATCAACCCTTTTTTAGCATCATCTTTGAAGGTGCTGACTGTGAGGTTCACACACTCTTTGAATATTTCTCGTTCACTCATGGATCTGACCAAGATGAATTTCAGCCTCCAGTAGTTGGGGATGGTGATATCATGCCCCAATCTGAGCCTGAATTGACCATAAATTTCTTTCTCCATGGTTGTAATGGATTTACGAATGTGTGTGGGAGCTTATTTTTGGAAGAGAGCCTCCCATTCTATCTCCTGGTCTCCTCCTCCTCTAGAATTCATCGCCAAGGAGGGATCGTGTTGAAGAATGCTAGTGCTGAAGTCTACACGCAGATGGATAAAACTGGAACCAAAGCTGCGAAGATTCAACTTCTTTGCTTTATTGACAGGATGGAGCTCTGGATCAACCATCTTATAGCTCACACTTGAGAGGCAATGAAGTATCCAATGATCCCTAGGGAAAATGCAATGGATCTCAACGCAAGGCCCATTATGACTTGACTGTTGCAGAGCAGGCAAGATATTGGACATGGCGCACCTTGTGCATATCTGGTTGGCAGCGGGAGGAAAATCGCTCACCGCAACAAGGGGAGAATCACTCATGGAACTCCAAGGATGCATATCACAATTTACTGGACTAACCGACAGGTTCAGAACCAAATTGATCATCATCGCAGTTGAAACTTTCATGGGTAGTGGTGTGTGAGAGGTCTTCTCATGCTGTGGAAGGAACACGATGCGTTGTTTAAGCATGGAGGGAGGATCAAGTTGCATTGTCAGCCTCACCACCTTCCCACTCCTCCTGATTCCTCTTATCCTCGTTGCGCCACCTATCATCAGCCTTTTGAACACCCGCATCCAGGGTCTTTGTAATCGATTGTTGTTCTTTTTTAAAAGTTTTTTTCTAATGCTACAATAATATTATGTGCTTAAAATATGTGGTTATTTTATGGATTGAATGAAATTATTAGATTTAGTTCTAGGTTTTCTAGAATATATTTGATGGATTAGAGCATTCTTGATGTCATACTTTTCAACGTCATGAAGTTGCATTTGTTGTTGCTCAAAGGGTTCAATTGCAAATATACGTTGATCCAATATCACCTTAGGTTTTTTTTTCTAGCTACAAAATTATGTTCATTGTGATTAATTACCATTTTCTTTGAGGAATACGTCAACCTTTGTGGGACAAACAACACCATTTTTTATGTAAAAACATTATATGGGTCATTGTTTCATTGTATCGGATTTAACATTGGATGCATGTACACCATCTTCTTTTCTTGAGCTTTGAATTTGAACATGAGTAAGAAAAGGCATATTCTTCCAAACATAAATGCTCAAGCTCAACAGGCCTTGAAATGTACTTGTTGAAAATAGAAGCTCACATAATATTTTTAATCATCTACTTCTTTCCACAATAGTTTCATATTCTTGAGGACATATGTTAATTTGTCGAGTGGTGCAATATTGTTAACGAATATTGTTTTTAGAGCTTAAGTACAATGAAAACAAGAGGACAATATGAACAACTTGTCAAGTAGAAATTTGTTGCATGTTGATAAATGCATTTCCAAGTTTGTGAATTGTTTCAATCTTTCCATCATTGCCAGATAGGCATTCGTCTCTGATTTTCTTGAAAGTAGTGGTTATGGTTCGGTCCATTTTTGTAATATAGGAGCTACAGTATGTTGCTCAACGACATAAGCGTCTAAGATGAATTGTGCATCTGTGTTTGCTGGCCATAATCCTAGCAATTTCTTAGAAAATCCATTGATCCATACATCAGGTGGATCTCTTTTTAGTAGCAAAGTAGGACACAAAAGATTATAGTGCAAGAGATAAATGTGATATTCCAATATAAGGAAAATAGTATGTAGCAGAGGTCATAGCGAAGGATTCTAGTGTTATAAGATTTGTAAAAAATTTCAAAAAAACCTCTGCTACAACCTTCGCTAATAGTAGCGGATGTTTTAATGGAGTTTATTATGGATATATTTTATAACTAAAAAACACCCGACAACCAGATGTTTTAGTGGATTTTTTTTTTCTGAGTGTACTTTGTTTAAATTGTGTGCACCGATGCGTGCAATAACAAAACACACTAGTGCTGTATGATGTAAAATATATGTACCGGTGCGCTCAAACATAACGAGCACTAGAAAGAACCAAATTTCAATGCCACATCGGTGCTTGCGTATAGATTATACGCATCGGTGATTATGTACAACATAAACACATCTATGTAATATATTACATCATACACTATGCTCAATTTTAAATATTTTTAAACTTTACCGGTGTTGTCCATTTATTAAAGTGCACAGGTGCATTTAATTCTCAAATGCATCAGTGCTTACAAACTACCAAAATAGGGTCGATGCATTTAAACAACTTGAATGCTTCAACATGCTTAAACACACAAAATAAACACCGGTTCGTATAAAATTTGACAGTTCTTGGGTCATATAAACCACTGACATGCACTGGTGTGATAAACAAACGAAAACATACAAGATAAGTTGTTTAGCACATGAACGTTCTTATTTTTAAAATTTAACAATGTGTTTAATTTACATTGGAGTGTCGAACCTGTCATTAATTACATAAATGCACCGGTACATAGTGTTCAGGTAGACGCACCAGTGCGAAATCAATTAGAAAAATCACTGCATATGATTATTTGAATAATGGCTACTAACATTGTAGTCATATATATATATATATATATATATATATATATNTTATTCATCTGAAATTGAATTTTTTTCAAAGTATCTTTCATTTCAATTTTAATTATTGAATTTGTTTGGATTAATTTCTTATATCATAGACTCAAGCATCTACTATAATATTTAATCATCCATACATTTAATTACCAATGTACAATTTCACATGTAACATTTGACAATAACAATGACGAATGCAATAGAATAAAAAAGTTTATTTTATTATATATCAATAAGAGTACCTTTGCCATACAAAATAGGACAACATAGAGATAACAATAATCAAAATTTCAACATGCATGTAATTGTTACACTTATTGGTAACCCATTTTTTTTCAATTCAGACACTATGGCTAGTACATTATTATAGAAAATGTCTAATTTTTACAGACAATTATTTCAAAATATACAACAAGCTACAATAGTTTGAATTAACATCAAAATTAAATATGGATCATCATTCTTCGTTGCAACTTAGTAATGGTGTTCAAACCACTTGCATCAATTGGGTTATTTGATCAAATGTTTTGTTGTTTGGCTTGATTATTTTCTTCTTCTTTAGCTTCCATCTACAAACATAAAAGTAAAGTTCATTGAGTGTATCCACATTGTCAAGAATAATGAAAAATAAAATAGATATTATACATGAATGTAAATTGAAAAGCGTCGTACCATAGACATAATTGTGTCATGAATTAAACACATTCTTTCAAAATCAAATAGCATGCATTCTATCAACAAGTCTTCTGTTGACTCCAGTCCATACTTTATTTCCTACAAGTTTTATGCCCCGTCATAAATCATAGATTTAATATAAAAGGATTTTTGTTGTTTTATTAATTGTTAAATGAGAGAATTAAAACAATATAAATACTTACAAAATCTACAATTGATTTTTGATATTCCAATATATACTCACAACCCCTTCTTAACCCAATGTCAATCAGTTCTTCTGATGGCTCCTCTTTGTATGTTAACACCTGTTTCAATACATCCAAGGATTTCCAGTGAAAAAAAATATACAAATCACAACCACTACAAAATCTTAATTTCTTATGAGGAAATCACAAATAGTCACAAAATTTTCTATCAGCCCCTTTTTCCCTTGGTGTCATGTCTTGTGTACTAACTGGGTTCCATTTTGTTTTCTTTTCTGCCAAAAAAATTGAAAATTAATATTTAATGTTGATTTAATTAATGAGATTTGTACATAATCCTAAAAATCAAAGATTTCATACATTTGAAGAACATTGTTGTTGGGATGGCTCCTCCTGCGATGCAATTATGTCCATTTCCTTGAACATCTCCTAGTACAATTTTTTGGACATCCCTACTGGAAAATTTCACATATCACCTCATTCATTTTTTGGGATTTTCATAATCTCCCTAGAAATGTAAAATGGCATTAAACTATTTTTTCTTTTGATGTGAAAAGTAAATATAGCAGAATTAAATTTTTTGAAGGAATGACACTTTATAGTAGTTATAGATACACATTCTACTAAAACATGTTTAGCATTATTACTTTTTGGATGATTCTTTTTTGGTGTTGTATGTTTTTTTCTATTTCAATTCTAACATGTCTCATTGACAATTGCTCTAGGAATGTCTCTTGTAGTTTACATATGACCCAGTTTTTTGAATAATTTGATTGGTTTCTGTATTGTACATGAAAAGTACCTATGTACTTTGTTTCCACTATATCCCTCATAGTGTTATATAGTTCTTTTCCCTTTCTATTAACTCCCAGCACCACTCCATATGTGTTAAGGACCAATTGATCATCATTTGCATCTTCCATTATTTATTTTTCTTATGATGACATTGACTTTTGTTACTATCAGTCCCTGCATAACATTCAACATATGTGAATTAGATTATTTGAAACATATTAATGAATATTATTAAGTACATTATTACTCAAATTTGAATAAATAATTCATATTGACTTGTTTTTTATTCAGTTGATCCATCCCTGTGTAGCTTTTCCATCAACGTTTTATGCTCTTCTGGACTTATATTGGTAAAATCCTCATCAAGCTTCCTCATTTTAGTCAACTTTACAAATTATTCAAACAAATTAATTTAAATACATAAATTAAAAGCACTTTCCTTCTTCGTAATTATGGATGTGCTCCCATCATATTGACTAAATTTGTTGTTCATTGAATTCATACCATGCACTTTCTATCAATAAACAACCTAGATCATTAAATACATAATCTAACAATTTATTATACAAATAAATTGCAGACCTTCAAAATAGAAAACAAGCTTGATATCAATGTGCTTTATCACATGAAATGCCTGGTGCATGTATGTATATAAACACACTGGTGCGTTATATCAACATAGGTGCACCATGAATGGATGGAATTATTTAATCTTTTATGAAAATGAAAAATGATGCATTCTTGCCATTAGAGGTGTGATATTTGTATGAACGCAACACTAACAGAGAAGCAAGAAACAAAAACGTTTTTTTTGTTTTTATAAAATAAAACATCACGCGGTGCATATCATATTCGTTGTGCTTTCTTTATACCTGCACTAGTGCGCTCCTGTAATCCAAACACATCGATATTGATGGATGCATTTTTTATTGAAAAAAACTTAACAGGGACGACATGGTTACACATTGGACACAAAAAGTGGCCCCATCTTATCCTACACTTTCTATATATAATCACAAACTTAGCAAATCTAAAATCTATAAAAAAATGAAATTGTAACCATGTATAACAATAGAGGGATTTAAACCCTAATGTAAAATTTTGCAGCCACATAAAATGAAAAGAAGAAGCAAGAAAATAAGGGTTGCAATATTGAAGGTAAGTATGAAGTTTTTTTTTTCTTTCTAAATCTAGTTAAACTCTAAATAAGATAATAAGATCAGCAATAATATTTACATACTTCAATTTTTTACTATGCATGTTTTTGTTTGATTCACTATACCTAACAAATTTCGATCCTTAGAATAATCGAGTTGCTCCAAACTCCTCACACGTAAGTCTTTCTTGCAAAACTCTCCCTTTAAATTTTTGACAAAATAATAAATCAATGTGTAGGTTTTTTGCTTTTAAACACTAATTAGAATTATTTTTCGAACTTAAAATTGCCACCCTTTTTCAATTTAGGGAAAAAGTAGCTTGTGTAACTTTTTTTTAATTTTGATTTTACGACATTTCGACATGCTTGTTCTCATGTCGCACTGATGTGGTCATATATGAAACACACTGAAGCTTTGAATTTGAACGAAACATTAGCAACATGAAATTCAACAACTTAAAAAATTCACATGCGGCGGTGTGAGTATAAATAGAATGCCCCGGTGTGCTGATGTTTATGAAACACACTCACATGAAATATGTTTTAAAATGCATGTATAAATATCCGCTACCAAATGTAGCAGATATTTTCTATTGTGGCAAATTTTACAGATGTTCTTTCATGGTGCATTTATAGTTTCTTAGCACTAGGGAGTTTGGTATATGTGAGCGCACATGTCCTTGTATATTTGAATAGATACACTAGTTTAATTTGTAAATCCTGTGGTTTTATGTGTCCACTTAAAATTATATATTCATATAAAATGTTATTTTAGTATTAAACTACACCAATTACAATATTTCATAGTATATATATGATTCTTAAAGTGACTTTATTTTTACAAAATGGTTTCCAAACTATATTAGAAGTTAGATTATATATTTCTTGAATTTTTTTAGGACTCTAGAGATGTATATTTATTGTTGATTTGTCTCAAATGTAGGGAGAAAAGTTTGTAGTATCAAATGGCCAATTCTTCAGATTCCATCTTGTTCAAAGTTCGAAGAGTTGTCCCTTTCCATCCCTCGTAAGTTCATTTTTTATTTATATTTTGACTATTTATTTGAATTTATGTTACTTATCAATGTGAATATGAATGTCAATTTATTCTTTATTGCAGGATCCCAATTCAGGTTTGAGTTCAGAATCTCAGGGAAAATTGTAAGCATCCATACTTGTTTAAAAGTGTATAAATGTTGGTGAATCTTACCAATTCTTAAAATGTCAACTATAAAATATTTGGAGATACTTTTCTAAAAATATTTCAATTTCTAAGGATTTTATATAGTTTATAAAATAATTTGGCAATTTTAGGGTGAATTTTTTTTATCCCATTGAAATTGGGCAAAATAGGGATTCAAAAAAAAATTACCCCATCAAAATTGGGTGAAATATGGATTCAAAAAATGCAAAATGGGGAATATTTTTTTGGAAAAAAAACATTTAAAATAGACCATGGGCTAAATTCCCCCCCCCCCCCAAAATTTTCCACCAGTTTCAAAATTTCATAAGCTCTTATCAAGAGAAAGATACTGCAAGCAGTTCATAGATGAAAATGGGTAGTTTCTTTACCTCGCCAATTGTAACATGACATCTTCAAGCCGTAATCCTGGTTTATCGATGGTAATTCGTCGTGAGCTATAACTCTTTTTCTGACACCCTAGTAGTTTGTGGTTTTTCAAAATGTCAAGGGTTAAAAGAGAGCGCTCGGCGTGTCACACTCACCAATTACACCAATGATAGATTACCCAATGTTGATGGTCTAATACCCCCTAGTGTAGTAAAAAATCTCATATGTGATAGAAAATACACGCGAGAACATTTCCCTATGCACATTTTTGAAAAAATTGTAAGTCAAAACCACTATGTCTCATCCTAAATTGATGAATCGAACTTCTTATTTCCAATCAACTGAAATTTATAGTGATACAAAGTATGATATGAATTCCACCCAACCCATATTTACTAGAAGATCTAAAAAGTTGCATTAGTTGAGAGTAAAATTGTCCAAGTACACATTGAGGTCCGTCCAATTGTTGGAGGGTAGCAATGATTTATCCCTTCCTGTATGTTTGCAAGGTAAATGTCAAACTTCTTACAACTACACTTTGTATGGAACTTGGCTATCTTCTCTACCTGCGCTTGATGTTGGAACCAAATTCTCTTTTTGTGGAAATCGTTTTATGATTTCCAAGTCTAATATAGATTCTATAAATCTTATGTTGTTTATCCTTTCACATGTACGTTTTCCTCCCAAATATTTAGTAGTGCTTATGCCATTTTGCAGTCTTATCTATTGTTGGTTTAATTACTTGAATATTGTTAAATACAAGTATAACATTTCCATGTATAGGATGTGCATGAATGGTTATGTTTTTTGAAACTTTAACATGAAGATCCTGTTATATATAGATGGTCGTCCATGCACTCATGGGAAAATCGACGGGTTCATAAATAGTTTTAGGTGCTCTTTATCTTCTACAAATTATTCGTTTGAGGAACACTTCAATGACCAAGAGTCATTTATGAAAAGGAAAGCATCCATAATTTTTGTTGTACATGCAATACGTAGTTTGTCTTTTGGTGACGAGTTGTTAATAAACTATAACTTTCGTAGACCACCAACTGCTCATCATAGATGCCTTGCATTGGGATTACCCTTAGAAGTTCCCTTGAGGCGTAAGACAAAAAACATTGACTAATCGTATTTGTTAATTTTCAATGGGAGTAATGCTAATGTATTTCTCAGTTTGAAATTATGTTTTATAAATTGTTAATTTAGTTTATTCATTCAATTAGAAAATGTGTTGCTCAATTTTAAATTTTTATATTTAAAGTGGAATTGATGTTAATTTATCGCTCAATCTAAACATGTGTTTTATAAATTGTTTGCAGCTTAACATTTTCTGTTGGAAATTATTCTCATGCTTCTGTAATAATTGTTTTGTATAGTGATAGATCAAACCAATTGCATTGTGCTTACTAACATCATCAATGTCATGTTCAATATTTTTGAAATCAGGATTCTGATAATGAGTGACCTACCTACCATCTTCTGTTGCACCCTAATACAATGTCAAATCGAGAGAAGGATGAAAACAGAGTGCAACTTGGAGATGAAGCATACCAAGCATGGTTGAATTAACCACCAATTCAATTTCCACTGCGTCCATCCTCACCAATTAGGAATTCCTATAGTAATAGTAGTTCTTCATATATTATAATAATATTACATGGTAATACTGAATGTTTTGTTATGATGTTTGGTTAGACATATAAAAAATGATTCATTTATGTTTATCATTTGAATAATTAAGTTATACATATCATTATACGATGAAGAGTTAATTTCCTTATTAAAAATCATTATATATTATTTTGTAATGCTCAATATAAAGTTGCAACAAAATAAATATATTATTATGTAAGTATAATATTATGACAAATTTTACTACATTATTAAGAAAATGAAAATATATTATAATATCCATTTAAGTTATATAAAAACAATATGAATACCAAATAAAAAAACAAATTATTACGTAAACATAATACTATGACAAACTATACAAAAATTGTAAACATGATACTATGACAAATTATACAACAATCATAAATCATAAAGTTGCCACAATTTCATCCATTATCAACACAAAATTCACAAAAAAATTAATTCAATAATATTTTTAATTCAATTATATCATGTAAAAATAATTTTTTTAACCTATATTAAGTTAATTAATGAAACATTAATTTTCAATGACCATTACTCCAATCCATGTTTTCACATTTATGATGAGTTGAAAACCAACCAAACTTTCAAATTCATTTTCTTACCAATATATCAACCTATATATGAAACCATCTTCAAATTGTCTACCATATTTAGGTTGAAATTATTTAATATGAAAAAAGGTCGAAAGGATGCTAAAATTTTGACAAAAATTAAAAACCCAATAATTTTCTTTACAAAGGTCTAATGCTTTGAAAACTTGTCAAGTTATACAACAAATTGTTTTATATCATAATTTACAATGCAAATTGTGATGTTTTTGTCGACTAAATTAATTTAGTTAGTGATTTAAAGGCCCACATGATTTTGAATAGCACAAAGTTCTTTGACATAAGCATACGATCATCATCATTTTCAACACCTAAGAAACATAAAAATCATCATCATATCATCATAAACATAAACATAAACATCATCATACTAACATAAACATAAACATCATCATACTAACATAAACATAATCATAAGCATAAAAAAAAGCATACTTGCACCATCATCATTTTCACGACATAGACATAAACATATCATTATTATCATTGTCAACATCTAACAAACATTAAAAAAACCCATCATACCATCATTAACATAAAACAAAAAATAAGCATGAATGTACCATCATAAACATTACATTACATATTCAACTAACATACACATCTAATGTATTTAAACATCATCTAACACAGATATCTAATAATAAACATAAAAATAAGCGTTCCATGATCATCATTTTCACCACATAAACATAAGCATTCCATCATCATGATAATTTTCACCATCTAACAAACATAAAACACATCACCATCAACATATAAATAAACATCAACATAAACATGGAAAATGAAGTGTGTGTGTGTGTGTGTGTGTGTGTGTGTGTGTGTGTGTGTGTGTGTAATCAAAGTGATGATACAATATGCCAAACATAATANCAATCCAATAACTATCATGACATATCTAATCCACCTCCGCCAGAGTCATCATCATTATTTCTCTTACTAGAGCGAGAGGCATCATCACCTCCACCAATAGAGCCAGAGGCAGTATCAACACCTCTTCCAGTGGATCTTGATGCATCGAAAAACTCCACCAATAGAGCCAAATGCATCAATACTCATGTCAAGAAATAAATGATCTCGGACTAGAGAAGCATGGATAGCTCCATTAATTTGAATTGTATGCCCCCCTATGAGCATATTTGTAATAAATCTATCTAGAGCATGAAATGGTGGATGGTCAAGCCAAACAGTAAGATCAATAGGTTGGTCGATAGGAGTAGAGGAGAGGATGAACAATATCCCCCCATGTTTGTCCGTGAAGAATGAACATCTTATGTTGGTTCTTATAGTCTGAGGTAGAAGACAAGTGATGAATATGGATGTTTACCTATAACCATTGATTGATGAATTCAAGGAATTATGGGAACATATACATGTATATGATGTGTCGATACCCATCCCAGCAGAGAGGATTTTTATGTTGTATGGACCACTCTAGATGAGCTAAGGACCAATTTATCATCATTTGCATCTTCCATAATTTATTTTTATTATGATGACATTGAATTCTGTTGCTATTAGTCCCTGCATGACATTTAACATATGTGAATTAGATTATTTGAAACATATTAGTGAAATTATTAAGTACATTATTACTCAAATTTGAATAAATAATTCATATTGACTTATTTTTTATTCACCTGATTCATCCCTCTGCAACTTTTCCATCAACATTTTACGCTCTTCTGGACTTAGATTGGTAAAATCCTTATTGTTCTTCCTCATTTTTTGGCTCTGCATGTCATACATTAACCAATACATATTAGTTAACTTTACAAATAATTCAAACAAATTAATTTAAATGCATACATTAAAAGAACTTTCCTTGTTTGTAATTATGGATGTGCTCCCATCTTATTAACTAAAGTTGTTTTTCATTGAACTCATACTATGCATTTTCTATCAATAAATAATCTAGATCATTAAATACAAAAGCTAACAATTTATTTTACAAATAAATTACATACCTTCAAAATAGAAAACAAGTATGATATCAGTGTGCTTTATCACATAAAATGCCCGGTGCATGTATGCATATAAATGAATCAGTGCATTATATCAACATAGGTGCACTGTGAATGGATGAAATTATGTAATGTTTTATGAAAGTGAAAAATAATGCATTCCTACCATTAGAGGTGTGATATTCGTATGAACACACCACTAATAGAGAACCAAGAAACAAGCAATATTTTTTGTGTTTTTATAAAATAAAACATCATGTGTTGCATATCATATCCAGTGTGCTTTGTTTATACCTGAACTGACACGTTCTTGTAATTTAGACACATTGATATTGATGGATACATTTTTAATTGAAAAAAAAACTTAACAGGACCAACATGGTTACAGATTCGAGCCAAAAAGTGGACCCATCTCACCCTACCCTTTCTATATATAACAATAAACTTAGTAAATCTAAAATCCATAAAAGGTGAATTTGTAATTGTGTATAACAATAGAGTGATTTAAACCCTAGTGTAAAATTTGGTAGCCACATAAAACAAAAAGGAGAAGCAAGAAAATAAGGATTGCAACAGTGAAGGCAAGTATGAAGTTTTTTTTCTAAATCTAGTTAAACTCTAAATAAGATAACAAGATCAACAATAATATTTACATATTGGTTTTTGTTTGATTCACTATACCTAACAAATTTCGCCCCTCATCTAGTTGATCCAAACTCCTTCCACGTAAGTATTTCTTCCAAAACTCTCCCTTGAAAATTTTGACAAAAATAATGAGTTAATGTTTAGATTTTTTGCTTTTAAACACTATTTAGAATTATTTTTCGAACGTAAAATTGACACCCTTTTTTCAGTTTAGGGAAAAAGTAGTTTGTGCATTTTTTTTCTTCTAAATTTTGATATTACGACATTTCGGTGCACTTGTGGTCATGTTGCACCAGTGCGGTCATATATGGAATGCACTGAACCTTTGAATTTGATCACAATACTAGCAACACGAAATTCAAAAACTTTAAAAAAATCACATGTGGTGGTGTGTGTATAAATAGGATTCCTTGGTGCGTTGATGTTTATGAAACAAACCAACATGAAATATGTTTTAAAATGCATGTATCAAATGTAGTAGATATTTTCTACTATGGGGGATTTTGTAGATGTTTTTTCACAGTGCGTTTATAGTTTCTTAGTACTGGCATGTTTGGTAGATGTGAGTGCATCGGTGCGTGTATATTTGAATAGATGCATTGGTTTAATTAGTAAATCTTGTGGTTCTATGTGTCCAATTAAAATTCTATATTCATCTCAAATGTTCTTTTAGTATTCAACTACACCAATTCCAATATTTTATAGTATATATATGATTCTTAAACTCATTTTATTCTTATAAAATGGTTTCCAAACTATTTTGAAAGTTAGATTGTAATATAGTTATTTAATTTTTTTTAGGACTGTATAGACGTATAATGATTATTGATTTGTCTCAAATGCAGGGAGAAAATTTTGTAGTATCAAATGGCCAATTCTTCAGATTCTAGCTCATTCTATCTTGTTCAAAGTTCGAAAAGTTGTCCCTTTCCATCCTTACTAAGTTCAAGTTTTATTTATATTTTGACTATTTATTTGAATTTATGTTACTTATCCATGTGAATTTGAATATCAATTTATTCTTTATTGCATGATCTCGATCAAGGTTTGACTTCAGATTCACAGTGAAAATAGTAAGGATCCATACTTATTTAAAATTGTATAAATGTTGGCGAATCTTACCAATTCTTAAAATGTCAACTATAAAATATTTGGCGACACTTTTCTAAAAATATTTCAATTTCTAAGGATTTTATATATTTTATATAATAGTTTGGCGATTTTTAGGGTGAAAAATTTTTACCCCATCAAAATTGGGAAAAATAGGGCTTCAAAAAATGCAAATTTGTGAATCTTTTTATGGAAAAATAGCCCATGGGCTAAATTGCGCCCCTAAAATTTTCCTTGGTTCGGATGCACAAAGCATTCCACTAGTTTCAAAATGTTGTAAGCTCTTATTAGGAGCAAGATACCACAAGAATTTCATAGATGAAAATGGGAAGCTGCTTTACCCCACCAATTATAACATGCCATCTTCAAGTGGAAATCCTGGTTCGTCGATGATAATTCGTCGTGAGCTAGAACTATTTTCTGACACCCTAGTAGTTTGTGGTTGTTCAAAATGTCAAGGGTTGAAGGAGAACCCTCGCCGTGTCACACTTACCAATTACACCAATGATAGATTACCCAATGTTGATGGTCTAATAGCCCCTACTTCAGTAAAAAATCCAATAGGTGATATAGAAAAGACATGCAGGAACACTTCCCTATGCTCATTTTTTTAAAACTTGGAAGCCAAAACAACTATGTCTTATCCTAAATTGATGAACCCCACTTATTATTTTCATTCAACTGAAATTTCTAGAGATCCAAAGTATGATATGAATTCCACCCAACCCATATCTACTAGAATATCCAAAAATTTGCATGAGTTGAGAGAAAAACAATCCAAGTACACATCGAAGTTCGTCCAATTGTTGGAGGTTAGCCATGATTTCTCCTTTCCCGTATATTTGCAGGGTAAATGTCAAACTTCTTACAACCGTGCTTTGTATGGAACATTGCCATCTTCTCTACCTGTACCTGATGTTGGAACTAGATTCTCCTTTTGTGGCAACCCTTTTATGATTTCCAAGTCTAATAAAGATGTTCCAAATCTTGTCAGTGTTTATCTTCTCACATGTATTCTTTCCTCCCAAATAGTTAGCAACACTTATGCCATTTTTCCATCTTATCTATTGTCAGTCTAATTACTTGAATACTGTTAAATACAAGCATAACATTTCCATGTATAGTATGTGCATGGATGGTTATGTTTCTCAAAACTTTAACAACAAGAGCCTGTTATATATAGATGGTCATCCATGCTATAATGCCCCATTTTGTCTGTCAGACTTTGAGGGCACTTATGGAAGTGACTCGACTAAATAATTTAAAATAAATGTTGTTTTCATGAACAAAAATGCTTATTGGATAGAAGATATAAATAAAGTGTGATTATTTCTTTGACCATGTTATGGATTAACTAGCACCTATGAACTAATATGATGATTACTGCATGATATATATATAACTTTGTCAACAATTAAGTAGTTGAGTAATTTGGATGTTGCTTAATGGATGGAAACAAATGACATTAGCTATTTTATGATTATTTTTTTTGGGCAAAGCTACTAATATATGCTCGGAGTATGTCTGTAGTGGCAGGTAAGACGGTTTATCGACTGACTCACAAAGGGATAAAGAAGGGGTCGTAGAGAACAAAAAAAAAGACACATGTGGGGAGTATGACAATGAATAGTTAACTCCCAATAGCATTCCATGCATGAGTGGAAAGCCTTTCCAGCTTTGCTCGGGTGGCATGATGTCGTATGGGTGAGACCATAACGACTTGGTCATGTACGAGGTTGTTGAGGGGCACGTAGTAAGAACGAACTTACTCCTTAGTGCCATTAGTCTCACATAGAATGTAGAGGATGGGTGCAAGTTAACGATTCCTACACCACTACATGAAATCCCCACACAACATAAAGAGGAAGTTATTGCCGAAAGGACCCCTAGATGTGGTCCCTAGACGTTCTCATGGGAATAAATTAGGTAAATGTCACACTTTAGACATATAGTTATGCACCAGTAGACTGTGAATAAAAATAATTTAATAAAAGAGAATAATAGATATGGAGAAATTTTGGAATAGGGAACACCACTCAATTAACTTCACTTGCACCCACTGATCTAGGGTGTAACACCCCAGTTTTGACCCCGCTTGCTTTAAATGTATATGATGTATATATTGTAATTGATCGTGGTGTGGAGCTAAAGGCAAAAGCCCCACCATCAATTTGGTTGTGTCATGTTTTGGCAATTGAAATTGTTGTCGATGGTATATCGTGATATACAGCACATTATAGTTTTGGAATCATGTAAATATGCATTTTAATTAAAATGAACCCCAACCAGCTATGTCAATGCAACCATAATGAAAAGGGCATGATTTTCCTAAGGATAAGGAGGGGGAAGTATTAAACTTTGAGCCTATGGGGAAAAGCCATGTGTCAGCTATTAAACCCCTTTTGACTTACTCACCTTTCCTTGTCTCATCAGTCAACTACCACATTAAAAACTTCTATTGTTAGTTGGGGTAGTTATTGCTGGGCAGTCGTGTGTGGCAGGACTGCCAGTCCTTGCCCACATGCACACTCCACCAGCGGACTCTTTCACTTCACCTGGGAAAGGAAAATAGAAACAACGGGATTCTTCCATTCTCGTCCATCCTCACATAGAGAGATAGTCGTTCTTTCTTCTCCTCACACACAGGTTGGGATTCTTCATCATTTTCCTCACGCTGAGAGATGGGGGAGCTGTTTTCTTTCATCCACGATTTTTTTGTGAATGAGATATTCACCTTCTGGGGTGTGTATGTATTTTCCTCACCGATTTGTGGTTCTGTGTACATGTTCCCCTGTCCAGGTTGAGAGTCGGATATCCTCTTCCCGACATGGGCTGTGTATTTCCCGTTGCCTCAATGTTGAGATTGGGTTGTTGTTTTCCCCACAATTTTGTGTGATGTGGGTTCGTTTATGTTTGTGGGTTGCTATGGATTCCTATTGAGTCGTTTTGGCCATGAATCGAATTCCCCAGTAAGGACTGGTAATCTCTTGTTTTGCTGCATGTATGCAGTGGTTGGTCTTCAGACTGTGTTGGAATGGGAATGAAGGCTAGGTATGCTTGATAAACTTGGTGTGTTTGGGATCCACATAGACAGAGCTAGAGGGTTGGATTTCTTCTCGACAACCCCTGAATAGCACTGGAAAGGAGGTCAGGGCCCGAGGGACTGTGTAGAAGAGAAGGGACTGATTTCCTTGTGTTGGGCATGTGTGGGTGTCCTAGAAGTCAAGCTAGTTCTGGTGTAGGTGTCCTTATCTCTTCAATGAGCTCACCAGCTTAGCATTCAGCTTTTCCCAGCTCCTTGATGGCCTGATAAACCCAGCTATGTTGGCTTGGCTGATTTGTGTATCCTTGGCTATGTGTAATCCTGCTTGTTCCTTATTCCTCGGGGAATCATGCCCAGCTTGGGGGTGGCAGTGTTGCTGAGAGATTAAGGAGCACAATGGCCTATGGTTGGGTGGAACGTTGCAGCGACTTACCTGGTTGCAGGATGAATTCCTCATAAGATAAGTATTCTTGTCTATTTCATCTCTGCAATTATATTTACTGTTTAATGAATTATGGTGAACATGTTGAATGCTTGAACGTATGGATTGCTTCCATTGTATGTTAAATAATTATGCATCTCTGCATGTTTTTACTTCCAAGCATTTTATTCCAATATTTATGTATGCACATGTTCATGTGGCTAGTTTCCCGGATAGTTATGGGTTTGGTAGCAACCTCTTCGCCGGTCGGAGGGTCGGGGATGTTACAGTTTGTGGTATCAGAGCTCATGTTGCAGCATGGGCCTTAATGGGCCGTGAAGAATCATTGACAGAGGCAAGTTGCCCTCTGCCCAATAGGAAGAAATGGGAAATCAGAGAAATGAGAGAAAATTTCAACGAAAATTTTCTAAGTGTGAAACACATCGGAAGGCTTAGGCTAAAGCCCATCCGATACGTCGGAGGACTTAGCTGGAAGCTCATCCGATACATTGGATAGCCTAGACGAAAGTTTGCCTAATGAGAACTGGTGGGAAGAAAATTCAAAAATAAATTTTCCAAGTCTGAGTTTTGTCGGTGGTTTCGGCAGAGAGGAGCCGACGGTCTCGGCTGGGGTAAGCCGAGACACAGTCGACGATGAACTGCGGAGGAAAATATTTTTCAATTTTTTTTTCAAGTGTTGAAATCATCAGAAGGCTTCAGCTTAAGACCGCAGATGCGTTGGCTCAGATCAGCTGAAGTCCACCGAAACGTCGACCCATTTAGACAGAAGGACCCACGATGACGTCGGAGGAGGAAATGTAAAGAGAGTTGAAGCTTTCGGCTGGGAGAACCTGAAGGTCTCGGCTGGGCAGAGCCGAGGTGTCAGAAATGCTCACCGAAAGGGAGCCGACATGGTGGCAAAAGAAGAAGAAGATTAAAATATTTTTTTTTGGAAAATTTTGAAGTGTCGTAATCATTGGAAGTCGATTGCTGAAGCAGAGCCGAGGTTTCGGCAGGCATCTCTTGAAGGAAGCCGAAACATAAAAAATATTTAGGTGTTCAAGCAGCTGATGTGGTGGTGGACAAAGGAAGAAATTTTTCCAAAGTGTAGAAAACATCGAAAAAATTTAGGTGATCGAGCACCCGATGCGGTGGCGAAAAAAGGGAGAAATTTTTCCGAAGTGCAGAAAACATCGAAAAAATTTAGCTGATCGAGTAGTCGATGCGGCGGTGGACGAAGGGAGAAATTTTTTTGAAAATGTTTCTAAGTAGAGGAAACGTCAGAAAAATTTAGATGATCGGTCATCCGATGTGTCGGAAGCCAGAGGAAGATCGGCCCGAAACGTCAGAAAAATTTAGAGGATCGGTCCACCGATGTGTGTCGGAAGCTAGAGGAAGATCGGCCCGAAACGTCGAAAAAATTTAGTGGATTGGACAGTTGATGAGCGTCGGAAGAAAGATGAAGTTCAAACCATCGAGGTGTCGGAAACATAGTCCACTAGGGACCTGATATGTCGGATGGTTAGTGAGAAAGAGACGCGACATGACAAAAGAAAATTTTGAGTTTTCAAATGGAATTTTTCAGTGAGATTTTCAGCGGTTTTTCAGTGAGATTTTCAGCATTTTTCAGTGGATTTTCAGGGGATTTTCAGGGCTGAAAAGGAAGAAAATTTTTTGTTTTGGGAAAAATTGTCATTTTATGATTTCTCCAAGAGAAGGTAAGTAATTCTGATTTATATAAATGTTATGCAGCTAACAGTTGTGTTACTAACACGTTTGCAGAATCATAGTCACCTTCAAGGGCAGTGTTCCAGGTGGTGCGGTTTGGTAAGGTAAGTTGTGGTTCAGCCATGAGAACCCATGACGGATATGATGCTCGGGATTCCTACGAGCGTGCACAAGATGCCATGGGAGAAAATGTTCGAGTTGGAAATGATGACATAGAGTCTAATGGAAGGAGATTCCAGGAGACACCGCCAGATATTGCAGCCACCATGAGAAGCTTGATTAAAGACCAAAAAGAGCAGCATCAGTTGAATGCTGCTATGTTGCAGAGTTTGACATACTTGCAAAGAAAGATAGACTCTGGACGGTGTATAGTAAAACCAGAAGGCAGTAAGAGCAATACCTGGAGAAGAAGAAGGACTTCTAGTGGATCATCTGACTATGAAGAATCTAGTGGGGATTCAAGCTCTTCTTCTCGTAAGAGAAAGAGGCACCATAGGGATCGCTCACGGGATGAATTTAAGAAGGCTAGACCCCCTACATTTGACAGTGAGGTAAAGACTAGACAAGAGGCTGAAGCTTGGCTTCTTGGGATAAAGAAGTACTTCCAAGTTCATGATTATTCAAGAAACATGAAGGCAAGGGTTGCCATATTTAATCTGAATGGAAGAGCATCCATTTGGTGGTAGCAGTTCAAGCAAGTAAAGAGGATCAGTGAAATGAGACTTAAGTGGAAACAGTTCAAGAAGTATTTCAAGCAGAATAACCTCTTTGACGGGTATTATGATGACAAGATTAAGGAGTTCCATGAGTTGAGATTGGGACAGCAGACCATGGAAGAGTATGCAAATAAGTTCTTGGAATTATTGAGGTATGTCAGGTACATCAAAGATGAAAAAGTGAAGGTCCAGCGTTTTCTGAGTGGATTGCCTCAGTCTTACAAAGATAGAATTGAGTTTTATGAACCTAGAACTC